>JAODLI010074220.1:0-13427 GCA_027575585.1 Percopsis omiscomaycus
GTCTGAGAGAGAGAGAGAGAGAGAGAGAGAGAGAGAGAGAGAGAGAGAGAGAGAGAGAAAATGGCCGCCCTCAGCCTTTTCCCGCTCTTGAATAATTAAGTAACACTAAGCGGTTTAGTGGGCAGATAAATATGTTTCCGTTTTTTAGAAGAACCTTTGGTCGCCCGTGACCGACTAAAGCGTCAGGAGGAAGACTAGCTCCAAGGCGTACCCACGAACACGCGCGAAGACGCACAGAAACGCGAACACAACAAAGTACATTAATGGTAAACACACGCTTACAAACAAACCACTAAAACTATAACTATTTGTTCTAATAATAATATTTTTTGGCACGTTCTCATATTTTGAATAGCCATTGTTACCAAATATACTGCACTCAGTTTATTAACAGTTTACTAATGTGTGCGCTTGTGCAGGCACGTGCATGGGCATAATATACGAGGGCAGAGTTGTGCATTTGTGTCTGTGAAACCTCCAATAGTGTCACCTTGTCCTTGTTCCTGGCCACCACTGAGGATACGAATGGACATTGTATTAAAGATAATAAAACTAGATTAAGACAAATAGGGTCAGTCGAGTTTATTATCGCTTATAAGGAAAATGACATTTGAACATAATATGATAAATTGGATTTGCATTCTTTAAATCATTCTGTGTATACACAGCATTATATTCAGTCCTTTCTGGGTGGATTGCACCTTTTATTGCTCGCTGCTCTGTGAACGAGGTCAGAGTGAAGACATCCTGTTTATCGACAATGGAAAGGTCCAAAAATAGGGCCTGGAGATAAACAGATGGTCTACCTGATACTGCTAACCTTTCCTACACAAGAGGTAGGTTAGCGAGTCGCTGGCGTCATAACTGTCTCGGTGATTAACAACAGCAAAGAGAGAGAGAGAGAGAGAGAGAGAGAGAGAGAGAGTCAACAAAAACGTACTGTATGGTTACGTAAAAAACACATGGTCTCTCACGTACGTACACACGCACGCACACACACACACACGCACACACACACACACACATTTACAGGGCAATAAGTAAACATTTCAACCTAAAGGTTTGAGGGCTGGCTGTGGACAATAAGGACAGTTAGACATTCATCTGGTCCGTTGTGTGGGGACCAGGTCTAACACTGTGATCAATGGAACAATACTCTCTCAACACTCAGCAAAAGGATGTTTTAAAAGCGTTTAAAAAAAAAAAAAGCTATTTACTTGGGTGGCTAATTTCAACTGTCAACTTTCCACTTCCTGCCCACGGGAAGCGTTTCGAAACTGAAAATGTCGGCATTCATTGAGTAACAAGGTAGCGAAGGACTCAAAACACTGACAATTATGTTTTTGCGTAAATTTTCTGTCTTTTCAAGATTTTGCCTTCTTTGCTTTCCTCCTCGTCTGTGTCAGCGTGCCAGAGAAGGCCGTAGCTCATTGGAGTTGTGCATCACACCTCACTCTCTCAGCTCAGCCTGACGTGCTCCTGCAAATAGGGAGCAAACAGCCGTGCCGGTGACATTTTCTGTAGCCCGCTCGGCCCGACCCGCTTGTGAGCGGCCAACCACTTGAGCTCCCAGACGCAGGTTAAACAGCTGGTTGTCGCATTGAGTCGCCAACGCCCATGAACCCGCCTTGGCGACTTGAACAGCTGCAGGCTTCATACAGTAGCCTGCACTGTGTTTTAAATGGAGAAACCTGTCCCGTGGAAACACATGACGCTCAGCCACGGCTCCCGTCCTAATACTCCCGTCTCTTCTTGCACGACTCTTTTCTAGCATCACTCGGTCCGCTGGAACTTTCCAGGGTGACGTCTTGCTACAGTAGGTGTCACGTGTGCGCGCGTGCGTGTACGCTACTGTAGGTGTTTTGGTGCGTGGTGTCACTGCGCCTCGAGGGAGAGAGACGTTTGGGAACAATTGTGGCTTACTATCGGGGATCTGTTGTTTCCTGCTTTCCAGCACTGCGTGTCCTAGTTGTAACACGATCACTGTGGCAACCCAGCCATCTCCATGAACACAGGCCTCCAGGTAAACAAGCCACAGCAAGGTGAACGCTAATAAATCCTCTCTACCCTGCAGCAGCTTGGCTTTTTTGAAGGCAAGTTCAATCAAAATGAAACAACACTACAAAGATAGTAATTACAGCTTTAGCATTATTGTGGTTAGTGCTATTATCGGTAGGATAACAGCAGCAGTGGGGATAATAGCAGTAGCCTAACAGCAGTACCTAAAACTTCAAGAATTTTAAAGCAGTTTACAAAACGTAAGTAATACCTGACACCGCATCCAAATGGATGCGGTAAACGCCAATCTCAGCAAGCGCGTTGGAGGATACAAACAATTCTTCCACCTGAGTTGACCTGAGTTGACCTGAGGGCAGGTGAGAGGGAGTAAACAAGCCGAGGGGAAGTGTGGGTCTAATCGCTTTCGACGATTAGAAGTGACAGGCTCGGGAACAAAGGGAATCCTGGGTAAACACCAACAAAAAAAAGACCGTGGGAGAGTGAGAACAACGCCTTTTGTTTGGGAGGAATCTGTCCCACAGAACCGGTAGCTGCCTCCTGACCCACATCTCGCAAGCTGGAATGTTCTCAAGTTATCCTGGCCCTCTTTCATAAACGTCACCCGAGGCGACTGCTGACCTCTTATCTGAGAGAGGATGACTGAATCATCCACGCTTCAAAACAAACAAGGAAAATATGAACATGAAATTGTGTACCATTATGTAACAATAATAAATAGAAAAAGTTAGCAAAGGATAGTGCACTGTAAACCCAGTACATTTGTACTAATTTATGTTATGTTTTGTTCTTTCTTACAAACTGTGAGAAAGGCTTCATTAATTTCAGGCCATTCATTTTGACAAAAGTTTTTGTCCTGAACGATCCAGTGTTTTCAAAGTAGTTGTATTATATTTTGTAATTAAACCTGAGTATATGTTCTATTTTTAGACATGTTGTGCCCAAGTGGTATCATGTGCAGATACTCCTCTTGTAAAGCCTTACTACGAGTATAAAGGCCTTGTTCCGGATGTTCTCTGCACCTTGGCAGTGGGCAGAAATACATCGTGTTCTGTTCTGTTCATCTGCGGGTGTTGTGCAATGTTCACAAGGTCCCCGCTATGAATGGGGAAGGACAAGCCAGTGAACGAATAGAGCGTGGGAGAGACTGAGAGACAGAGGGAGAGAGAGAGAGAGAGAGAGAGAGAGAGAGAGAGAGAGAGAGAGAGAGAGAGAGAGAGAGAGAGAGAGAGAGGGGGAGAAACTGAGAGAGAGAGAGGGAGACTGAGAGAGAGAGAGAGAGAGAGAGAGACTGAGAGAGAGGTAGAGAGAGGGAGAGAGAGAGACACAGGGAGAGGGGGAGAGACTGAGAGACAGAGGGAGAGAGAGAGAGGTAGAGAGAGAGGGAGAGGGAGAAACAGAGAGAGGGAGAGAGAGGGAGACTGAGAGAGAGGTAGAGAGAGGGAGAGGGAGGGAGAGAGAGGGAGAGAGAGGTAGAGAGAGGGAGAGGGAGAGAGAGGGAGAGAGAGGGAGAGAGAGAGAGAGGGAGAGGGAGACTGAGAGAGAGAGAGAGGTAGAGAGAGGGAGAGAGAGGGAGAGGGAGAGAGAGGGAGTGAGGAAGACATGTCTGAAGAAGAGTGCGTGCGTCAGCAGCCCGGTTCTCTTGAGGTCCGATTTATGATGCTGACTCTCCATGGATGTCACAGTGTTCTAGAGGGGTTTCATGACGTTCTTCTTGCTAGTTAAAGAGGCCGCACGTTGAACAGTGGTGTTTACATGTGCTGATGCTGAGTCAGGCTGGACCCTGAGATGAACACAATCACCTTGAACAGGCCAAAGACATAATACACGCAATAAACCAGCTTCAAATCCAGCTTCAAATACAATCACCCTGTTAAAGTACGGCTTGAGAACAGTGTATGGATTTGTTTCTTTACATACTATAGGCTATGTTGTATTAGCCTGGCTCTGCCTTCCTTCTCTCAGCTTAGGTGGATAGGGGTGATAGTGTTCCTTTCTAAATGTAGTTCCAACACCGAATACACACTCATGGTAAGTGTATTCATTTTACAATACAAATCCACACGCAGGCTTCAGGAATTCTGAAGCCCTTTCATCAAGTCTAAGCCATGAAAAGGCATGTTGTTATAGTTTATTATTGTTTATGACACCTTAGCTCAGTTTTAAAGTGTGACACACAATGTATTGAAAAGCTAGCTAGCTTGCTTAACAGGGTCACACACATAACGTATTTAACAAAAAATATAATTTCTAGGCCTCATTTTATTGTATCATATCATATAAATACACATTCACACGATTCACATGAATGAAAACTCTTCCACTATATGCGGACTCCAAACAGAACGCCTCTCACTGGTGCTCTGTGGGTAACGATCCCATGAAATCCCAGGCCCCCAGTGGGTTTTCTCAGCTACCGAAATCCTTTCAGAATACCCTTGTATGCCAGACACATGCTCTCTCAGACTCCCTCGCTCTCTTTCCCATTGAATTCCCGGGGTCCTCCTCAACCATGTTTTTAAGGCCATAGCAAGTGATGAAAGTTTGGTTGGTGTATGCGGTTGTGTAGGGCGGTGTGTGTATGTACAGTATCTGTGTGTGTGTGTGTCTGTTTGTGGGGGGGATGACTAAATGAATAGGCAGTTTCCCCACACAGTGGTAGTTTTCACCCGTTCCAAAGCAGTTCCCATACATTCCAGGTTTGAGGCACAAAATGGTCTTTACTGTGCATACCTGCGGCAAAGTGCACGCCCCTTCTAATCACGGTCATCTGGCGGTGACACGCCAGCCTCAGAGAGCCCTGTCGCAGCTTGTAATCAGAGTCCCCCGCTTATGTAAACCGTGGCTCTCCACGCGGCACATATTTGTTTCTGTTGAAACGAGAAGAAAGCAGGCTTTTGTTCGCGGTTCCGGGATGGCTCTTGAAAGAGGGGGATTTTTTCCTCCAAGGAAATGTTCAAAAATGGGTCACGAAATTGATCTCGCCAAGATTGTTGTCTAATATTGGTCGCGCTATCAAGCCAATGGCTCCTCGGAGCAACAACGTGTGATGATACGGTATTTGACCATGCATGAAGTGTCCATGTCACATATTTCATAATTTCTTAACAAAAAGGCATTTTAATTTTGTTTGGCTTAGTGAACAAGAACCCAACAGACTCACAGCCTAAGACTAAGCTAACAGCTAAGATGAACTAAGCGGTAGGTCATCAGGTTTCTTTGATGGCATTGTAAACAGACATGATTATGATCTCTTTCTGTGTCTCTGTCACAAACACTCTCACACACAAATCATGTAACCGCTCATTAATGAAAACATGTAATCAGCCAATCACATGGCAGCAACAAAGATCAAACGTGAAGAGGTTAAGCTGCTGTCCTGACCAGACATCTGAACGATGGAGCGACCGCTAACAAAACCTAGACATATCTAACAGACATATCTAACAGACATATCTAACAGACATATCTAACAGACATATCCAACGTACAAACAATGGATATTTCGGTCCCACTGAGAGGCTGAATAGCGCGTGGCACACACACATGCACGCGCACGCACGCGCACGCACGCACACACACGCGCACACACACGCGCACACACACGCACACACACACATACGCACGCACACACACACACACATTGTGATATGTAGTGTCACCACCTGTAGTGTTCTCTCTAGTGATTTCTTTAGGCCCTGGCGCCCACTCGCCCATCTGGGTCCGCCGACACCCTCGGGCCCCGGGGACCATCTGGCCTCCTCCTCTGTGTCTGTCGACATGCCGCCCACCGCTTCCTCTGCCACCGCCCCCGGTGTACGGGCACTTCCAGTCAGATGCATTGTGGGAAACCTGTTTTCCTAAAGCGAAACAGAAATGATTACATCCCTCACTGTTTCACAAGCTGTAAGAACCAAAACGTGATACACAATATGACACATTCAAGAAGGACATGAGAGCTTTAAAAGCAAACATTTGATCAGATCGTTCACAAGTCATGATTGTTTAACTGCAGGTATCCTGAATACAGTTGTTGCTTCCACACAATTGCTTCCACACGAATACTGGAACTTGAAACACGATGACCAAAACCTGAATCCTGTGGACCTCATCCTAACACCAGATCTGCACAAATGCAAACACATGTCCTGCTGTTCCCTCATTTGGCAGTTCTAAACCAAAACACTACACACAGTGCTAGGTTTGGCACAATCGTCATTGATAAAATCTCTTGGAAAACACTGCCGTTCAGAATGCTAAACTCAAACCACCAATCACACCACTGACTCCTCATATGGGCAAACACCTGTTGCTATTCAGTTAGCAATCATAGCTTTAAGGGCCAAAGGTGAGCTCTCCAACACAGTATGTTTTCTATTGCTTATTCTGTGTGAAGAACACTTTACAAACTCAACTGTTTGCTGAGATGTACAGTATACAGTAGTTCAGAATAAAATAACATTATTTTCTTGTATTTGTGTGTTTTGTATTTGAGTATGACAACATAATAAGCTACTGCCTACTGATAAGATTCTATTGAGCACATCAGCGTTCAATTGGTTCTTAGAAATGTCCATTAATTTGAGGGTGTGTGTGTCATTTGAAGACAAATGTCATTTTGAGAAGACATAACATTGTTTAGGTGGCAGTGATGATGTTGTTAGCTCATTTGAAGGGTGACTATAGCTAAACAAGAGTGTGTGGCATATGCCTGCTAGCTCTAATGAGGATGTAATGGTGAAAGTGCTTGAGCCCCACCAAATCTAATTACCCCCCCCCCCCCCAACAGCTGAATATGTCCAAATTCAGGATAGCAAAATACAGTATAATCTTGGTTATGTTGAACTTATTGCATGTTCCTTTCATCTAGAACAGCTGAAATGGTAATTGTGTACAGATTTGACACACTTTAAGACTTTAAGGGAAGAAACTTGTCTAGTTTGCTAGATGCGCCAGACACCCCTTCTAGAGTAAAACAGATCTTACTCACATAAATCAGTCCCATCATCGCGTTTGGATGCTTGAGAAGAAACATGGCCCAGCTGTCCAGATATCTTATTTGTCCAGCTCCATTACCTCTACGGTATCCTAGTATCTTATGAAACACTAATAATGGAATCTGCTGCTGTGTTTATTGCGGATAAAGAAAAGGGTTACCAGCGTTGTTGCATGTGAGGAATGTGTGGTGTTAGAGGTCTGGCCCAAGATGGCACACATGCACTAAGTCACCAGAGAGGGCAGCATCACCCCAGTAAATCACCCAACCAGTCTCAAGCGCTGCTTCCTGGAAAACCACACACACACCATCCCCATCATCATCACCAGCTCCTGCTACTCTGCATCTAATAATGTTAACATATGTTATTGTACGGTAGGTAGGCAGGGGCAGGAGGCATGCAATGGAAAAGCAATTAGTTATAGGTCGGTGCTGTGTGTGTGTGCGATGATGCATCACATCCCCTCTTGCTCTCTCTTGCTTCCCCCCCATCATCTTAGCATCCCTCCCTGCCCTCAACACACACACACACGCGCGTCTCTTGTCAGCGAGGTAGCTAGCTGCTCTGGTGTGCTATTGCTCGGTTAACGGCTCCTATGAGGTTCTGCCCGGGCCGTGCTGGCACTGCGCTGATCTCTACAGGCGGTGTGAGTCGAGAGTAGCCAGGGATGCGTTATCACAGTTTGATGTGGTCTGAGAAACTATGCAGGCGAGGCGTTATTTCACACAGAAATATTAACCTGTACAGTAAGTCAAAGACCTAGATGAATAGTATACCTTTTATTCTTTTTTAATCAATGAGACAACACAGACCACTGATTTGATATAAAAGAAGGGGAGTTTAATTCAAATCTTTGTATAAAAAATAGCAATATCAATTCTCCACAGCCATAATCACACAGCTAAACTGAAAAAGGATCTCAGCTAGGAGGCTAATCTATGACTATAAACTCAATGTCACCCAATAATCTAACTTTTCATAAAACTTTAGAAAGTACAGACCTATCTTAACATTACCAACACTTTGAACAGTTAAATAACATTCAAATGCTCTTTCAAATTTAAGTAAACCTTGTTTTATTCCATTTTACATTGACAACTGCTTCAGTGCATCCTCAAAATAAAATAAAAGAAATAAGAACACGGCAATGCAAATAAAAGGCCAAGGAATAATATGCACATTTTTGTGAACGGGGGGGGGGTGTTAACCTTTGACAATAAATAAATAAATAGCCACAGTGTGGAATGTTACAAATAAATTATGAAATTATGAAAATGTAGAGATGGGAGGGAAGAAGAGAGAAAAATAAAAATAATAAGTTAAAAAATAAAATAAAAATCACACTGTGCAATATTTGTATTTAAAACAAAACGACAAAAAAAAATTAAAAAAAATAAATGATAAGAAAACAAAACTTGAGTCTATGAATATTGCATTGATTGTGCATTTCAACTCCCCCCCCCTAGGGGGGGTCCACATTTTGTCACGAGCAGTGAGATGGCGAGGAGGCAGCAGAAGAAGTCAGGAGGTCCACGCACCAT
Organism: Percopsis omiscomaycus; assembly: GCA_027575585.1. NCBI lineage: Eukaryota > Metazoa > Chordata > Actinopteri > Percopsiformes > Percopsidae > Percopsis > Percopsis omiscomaycus. Next base: position 8,555 of record JAODLI010074220.1, read on the forward strand.
CATGACACCATGGGGGGGGGGAGGGAGAGACAGAGACAGAGACAGAGAGAGAGAGACAGAGAGACAGAGAGAGACAGACAGACAGACAGAGAGACAGAGAGAGAGACAGAGAGACAGAGAGAGAGAGACAGACAGAGAGAGAGAGACAGAGAGACAGAGAGACAGAGAGACAGAGAGAGACAGAGACAGACAGACAGAGAGAGACAGAGACAGACAGACAGAGAGAGACAGAGACAGACAGATCGTGTATATTGACATGTTTTCGGAGACATTCAGGGAGAAAAGGGCCAAGAAGAGACGGGATCCAGTTCCCCAAACATCCGTTCAGGCTACAGGGTGAAAGAGCAGCGTGTTAAGAGAGAGGGCTGAGTTGTGTGTTTTCAAGTATTCCATTGTCAGAACGGTGCCCCCCCCCCCCCCTGTTCTCCCCTCCAATCCAAATCCAGTCTCCCCTTCCGGTCCACTGCCCTCGGAGGGGGGGGTCTTTTGTTTGAACGAAAGCCCCGCGAGAGCAGCTCTCCAAAAAAAAGGCACTCCAAATGAAAAGGAATAGAGACGGATAAATAAAATAATAATAATAATAATTAAAAAGAAAACACGGGGAGGTTTTCTCTACGCTCTATGAGAGCAGCCACGCCTGAATAAGTGGGCTTTGCCAGCTGCATATATACCAGCCTCGCAACAGAATAGGTAAAAAAACAATAACAACAACAAAAAGACCAAATAAAAAGGAGGGAAAAATTTACACAAAAAATAAGAAGCGCTGGTAAGCTGACCCAAAATGTTCCCGACCAGGAAACTAGAAAAGGAGAGGGGAATAAGGAAGAACAAACTGTAATAAATTAGAGATTCCCTACAAAAAAAAAAAAGTACATTTGTCTCTGCCGGTCCAGCTGAACGATGTACTCCCGTGACAGGCCAGCAGGGGGCTACAGGCGGCCAGCCTTGAGTCCATTGCACCCACCCCTCCATCCCAGTGTCTCTCCAGCCCCGGGGACGCCCTCAGAGGCTCTCCTTGCTGGAGCTGGACGAAGAGTCTGTGTCGATGGTCCTGAGGCGGATGTCGCCGCCGCCGACGACGGGCCCCTCCGGCAACTCGCCCGCCGCCTCGCCCGTCGCCCGCATCCAGGGGTGGTCGCAGATCTGCTCCAGGGTGGGCCGGTCCGAGGGCCGCAGGGCCAGGCACCACTTGATCAGCTGCTGGCACTCTGGGGGGTGGGTGGAGGGGGTGGAGGGTTAACTACGGGGAGCTGGTGGAAAGCACCGCGGGGTTCCCCGTGAGCAGAGAACACCCCTGCTAACAAGCACTAGCTTTAGGACGCGTGAGGATGCTCCGTCACTAAACATGAACGGCTCCTCTGCTGTCTTATGTGTGTGTCTGTCTGTGTCTCTGTGTGTGTGTCTGTGTCTCTGTGTGTGTGTGTCTGTCTGTGTGTGTGTGTCTGTGTGTCTCTGTGTGTGTGTGTGTCTGTGTGTGTCTCTGTGTGTGTGTGTGTGTGTGTCTGTGTGTGTCTCTGTGTGTGTGTGTGTGTGTGTGTCTGTGTGTGTGTGTGTGTGTGTGTCTCTGTGTGTGTCTGTCTGTGTGTCTGTCTGTGTGTGTGTGTGTGTGTGTCCCTTACCGGGAGAGATGCTTCTGCGGAAGTACAGCCTCCCTCTGATAATCTCCTCGTCCTGCTCGAAGGGGATGTCTCCGCACACCATGTCGTACAGCAGCACGCCTAGCGACCACACCGTTGCCGAGCGACCGTGGTATCTGTGGAAGCGGATCCACTCTGGAGGGCTGTAGACTCTCGTGCCTTGAAAAATAAAAACAAAACAAAAATAAATAAAATAAAAAAGGAGTGAAAAGTCAGTTTGTGTTTAGGGGCGGCGGGTCCCCACAATATCACTATTGCGCATGTTGACAAGCTATGGCCAGAAGGTCCTCTGTGGGTGGGGCATTTCATAAGGAAAAGGGAATAGTGGAGAAAACCAGTCCAAACTGACGCATTTGTGTAACTAAAACGCCTGAGTCATGGTAGCAGACATCTGCTTTTCCTTAAGCCACAACACACACACACGTGGATGAGCCGCCTCCTCCTCCTCCTCTCCTCTGAGGAGAAGGAGGAGAGAGGAGGAGGGGTAACTTGGATACCAAAACAAGGAAACGCTCGTCACGTGAACCGCCGGCTCGGGTTTCACAACAAACAGACGTTACGTGTCCCGACCTAATAGGCGCGTACGTGTGACTCAAGCGCCCGTCACAGCAACAGCAGCCCGAAAATGATCATTACACGCGGCGATCTGCGACCAACCGTCGCGATGAAAAGTCGAATCGCACCGCACCAACCGATTCCCCCGGGGACGCTTTGCGGTTGGAAACGTCGATTAGCAGCCGCGCTGGCGACGAAGCCCGGGGATCCCTACGCGGGGGGGGGGGGGGGGGGGCCACCCCCACCCCCCCCCCCCCCCCCCCCCCCCCCCCCCCCCCCCCCCCCCCCCCCCCCTCCGCCACATAACCAGAGCTGCGTAACAGCCCAGTGAACGCCTCCGCCGCCCGATATAGCACGGACATATAGGCCCCACGGCGGATGCGGCCCGAGCCGCAGAATCGACGGAGAGAAAAATTACAAACAAATAAAAATAAAAACCACACGGTTGGCAACCGGCTGCCGCGCGCGGACACACACACACACACACACACGTGACGCGCGCCGCTCGCTTACCGTCGAAGTCCGTGTAGACGGTGTCCCGGAGCAGCGCGCCCGAGCCGAAGTCGATGAGCTTGAGCTCGCCGGTGCGCAGGTCCACCAGCAGGTTCTCGTCCTTGATGTCGCGGTGCACCACGCCGCAGCTGTGGCAGTGCCGCACCGCCTCCAGCACCTGGCGGAAGAAGCCCCGCGCGGTCTCCTCGTCCAGCGCGCCCTTCTCGGTGATGACGTCGAACAGGTCCTTGGCGGGCTCCGGCCGCTCCATCACGAGCAGCCAGCCGTCCGCGCGCTCGTAGTGGTCCAGCAGTTTGATGACGCCGCGAAACGACGCGCCGACCTTCTTGAGGAGGAGGATCTCCAGCGGCACCGCGGCACCGCACTGGAAAGCGGGTCGGAACACAGTGTGAGGAGAGTGCACAAAAACAAGCGGCGAGAAAAACCACAACCCCTCAAAAAAGATGATGTACTCACGAATTGCCCCCATTCGGTCACTCGCTCCTTCGCTATGTGTTTCACGGCCACCTAGAATAGCAATAAAATACAACCGTAAACCACTAGCAGGCCCAGAATAGTAGGAAACACACACACACACACGCTAGCTTGTATACGCATCAAATGAAAACAGAGCCGCCTCCTCCTCCTCCTCCTCATCCTCACCGGAGCGCCGTCAGAAATCCGGCTGCCGGCGTAGACCGTGCCGAACCCCCCGCTGCCCAGCACCGAGCCCACCTGGTAAACCTTCTCGAAGGACTCCCGGTCCACTTTGGCTGCAAGACAAGACAAGACAAACACACCACGGTCACATTCAGAGGCAACCGCGAGCGACACGGTGCTGCCAAAGGACAGGCAGGTCGGCTCCGAAAAGCCCGTAGCCTATAGCGGGGCTCGGGCTCGCTAGTCGGTTCGGGTGAAATAAATAGGTCGTGTGAAATGCATGCGAGCGTTTCGTAAGTCTCGGTACGTTCACCTACCGGGTTGTATTTGAATTTTCACCGGTAGATCCATGTTTGAGGGGTTGCAGATGTGTGTGAATGAGCCGAACTTTGATAGCAACATATTCACATTCTACGTCGGCGCGTAATCCGTGTGTTCTTCCACCCCCGCCTCTCCGGGCGAGCCGATGTCGGGCCGACGTCGAGCCGTTGCCAAGGCGGCGTGCAGGATCGTCTGGTCGCAGGCGAAGATCACACTACGGTGCGCCAACTTACAACGTTACCGCGCCCGTCAAACTCGTGGCACGACGAATAGAGCCGTTCGCTCGCTCCCACTGAGACTGCAGTAAAGCGACGACGCGCGAATTCGGCTGTAAATAACCGTTAAATCCGTTTTAAAGGGCAAAAGACGAATAGTCCGATGGGAAAAGGTAGCCCGTGCGTTCCGAAGAGCCTCGTCTCCGTGTCATTCCCTCTCGAGTGGCCGCTGCACGTCTGAGCTTTGGCGCGGTCTCGCCAAGCCAATATTTTGACGCGTAGGGAAATGGCGATATCCCTCCGCCGCTGATAGTAGTCGACGGTGTCGTTCAATGTGGACCCCGCGAACGCCGTTGTCCCATCCTAACGCGCAAATACGTTAAAGCAAAAGTCGCGTATTTGCAATTTGATTATATTTTTACGCAGACCCGCCCTCGAAACAGCGTTATATGCAGGCCCTATTTCTTTATAGTATCCAGACGCCCGGGGATTCGCCTCCGCAAGCTTCGCGCTGTGTTCACTCGAGCCGTGGATCTGCTGACCAATCAGAAGGCTTCTATAAATACCATGTTTTGTATTTTGGACCAGTAGAAGAAGCGCTATCATAAAACACACATTTGAGTGCACGCGGCGGCAACAAAGACCCCCCATCACAGAGAAGGCAAGGGGGGGGGTTCGTCTTTGGGACCACAGATACACTTAAATAAAACCGTCAGGTCTCTAATACCTCTACAGCGTTCACACTGCAGGCTGCAGTGTGAACGCTGAGTTGGCGTCAGTATTCTCAATAAACACCGTTTATTTTCAACAACAACCAAATCACACGTACACACTAGCACTAACGACCGTGTAAGCCAACGCAGCCCACAATACAGTTACAGCATTTAGCAGACGCTTTTATCCAAAGCGACTTACAGTTACATGGTGCTGTTACATGGAGCAGGTAGGGGTTACATGGTGCTATTACATGGAGCAGGTAGGGGTCACATGGTG
>JAODLI010074221.1:0-13425 GCA_027575585.1 Percopsis omiscomaycus
ACACACACACACACACACACACACACACACACACACACACACACACACACACACACACACACACAGACAGACATACACACAGACACCTTTAAGTATGTGCCAAAAGTATCCAAAATAGATATCAAGTTGCAACTGGGGTTTCTCCAGGCTTTGTAGTGTATTACAGCCCTTTTTTTCTCTGTACACACATACACACTGTCTGTATTCTGTTTCTCACTTTAAATCTCTCAAATCTTTTCCCCATCATTTAAACCCAAATGTCAGTTGTTGTGCCTTTGATGACAATACATGAGTCCATTTGAATTTTGCTCTGAATGTGTGTCTATCAGTGTAAGCATTGTGTCCGTACTGATGTCTGCTTACTTAGTTGCCAGACACCAGCGTGAGAGTTGTCTGTATGCCAAGCAAACACAGGTCTCCTGCAGTGTCAGGTTTGTGTGTGTGTCCATGTGGAAAAACTCCTCTGCACTGTTCCCAGAAAACTCCCAATCTTCAGCTGGCATCATACTACTGTGTCAATCCCAACCTTCTCACAGTGCTGTCTACCGAAATCACCTGTGGCCTTCAAGTATTTATCATGGTGCAAACAATGTAATATACGGTTGATATAAGGGGCAGTGAGCAATTTCTGGCCACTGAGGCAGAGATGTGGCAAGAAAAAGTATGTAAACCCTTTTGGAAATGAGTACGTGAACCCTATATAAATTGGTCATGAAATGTGATCTGATCTTCAGTCACGAGTATAGACAAACACAATGTGCTTAGGCTAATTAACACTAACTATAATCAATTATTACAAATTATAATCTTTCACTTCTTTACTGAACACATTCATTTAACATTCACAGTGCTGGTGAAAAAAGTAAGTTAACCCTTGGCAGAAATCGCTATTGGTATCTGCGGATCACAGAAAACAGATTACATTTAGTCATTTTTATTTTTTATTCACTTTTTTATTCACTTCTAAATTAGTAGGAATTGGTGCAGATTTGAACACGGTGAAGGTTAAATTAACATTAAAATTTGTATTTATTATCTAAAGATGTGTTACTATTGACTAACTCGCCAATGGTTAGACAAAAACTTAATGTTAGCATGACAATTAGGTAAATTACCTAATTGCAACGCAGGTTGATGTCTAATGCTAAGTTGCAAAAATCCCCCATCCACATAGGTCCATTCACAAGTATTTTTCAGCGCTCCTACTTTAAACAGTTGATCAATTTGATACTTTGATGTACAGAAATAGTACAGTATATTGTTGGTATTGTACACTTTAGCATGTCCGAATGTTTGTATGCAGTAACTGAAAGAACCTGTTTCGAAAAATATGGAACCTAAGTCACAGCAGAATTTCAGTCTCTAAGTATCCACTCTCCTAATACCCCCCCCCCCCCACACACACACACACACATGCATACATACATACACACACAGGTCCCACAGGCAATGTAGGCGGAATCCACATCAGGTTGTCCAGTGGAATGTGTGACGGCTGTTACTTGTCATGAAGGTTTATTTCCCAACTCCCACACATAGCGGAGATATTCAGTCACAGCACGTCTCAAACTACCACCTAGAGACAGACATTGACCGACAGAGACACAACATACACACCTAAAACAGAGAGTCATTTTCCATTCCCATCGTCAGTACAGCCTGATCTGTAGTTGGAAACGAACATACGCATTTTAACCATGCTGTTTGCCATGCTGTCACCAAAACCATTCCCAAATTTTCTTCCTTGGTTCTTGGAGCTCCTACAAAAGACGTTGACCTCTATATGTGACATGTGACCTCTATATGTGTTGTTTGGCAAACTAGTTGGACAATCCTGATTGGGTGCAGGGCCCAGGTTCTGTTCTGCTCGTATATTATAATAACCTCAAGATGACACTCCATTAATTATAATGTGTGTGTAAATTCATTCAAGCGTTGTTATTAAAGGTACAGTCGTCCTAGACTTAGTCGTCCTAGACTGCTATAGCGTCGCCAGAAACTCATAATAACCCATATTTCTCACTCTTTATGTTTGAAACACAACTGTCCACAAATGTGCGACAGCTGGGTAGAGACGGGAAGGGTAGAGAATGGTGCCCAAGCCCACTAGAGCGGGAGGTGGAGGAGTAATGAGGTGTGCGAGCCAGTGAACATTCAGTTGTGGGTGGGGCATCCGCTCTCGTATTTTAAAATAATAGAATGTTTTTGTAACTCTAGTTTCAACCACAAGGATAATACTATTACCTGTTTCATAGCTGCGGTGTGTCACTGATTAGCCCTGTGTGTGTTTATGTGTGTTGGCTTAACTAGACAGCGCTAGTCTGTGATTTAGGACTTCAGACATACAGCCACAAAAATGTACTCACTTAGTTTCCTCGACTAAACCAACCTCGCATTAAGGCTTTTTTCTTTACTTGAGGAAGTGATAAGAGCTCACGACCTCCTGACTTTTTTTGAATAAAGGAGGAAGGGGAGTTAAAGATTGCCTTTGTTTTCCAACGCAAGCTAATGACCTCCGCCGTCAGCAGTCTTCAACTTTGCGATACCATTTCCTAATCTCTGTAATTCACTTCCTGTTGTCTTTCTCTGTCCCGCCCGCTTCAGTCCTGGCTTCCGCCGTCGCCCTGGTGCCCGACCATGCCCACAGCTGTGCCCATGGCAGTTGCTACCCAGCAACGGGAGACCTGCTGGTGGGACGTGAGAAGAATCTGAAGGCCTCATCCACATGTGGTCTTAGCAGGAGAGAGCCTTTTTGCATAGTCAGCCATCTTCAGGTCAGTGTGCGGGGGGGTAGTTGAGTACAAATATTAAGGTTACAGATAAGGGCCTGAATGCTGTTGGGAGGTATGCTACGTCCCCCCCCCAGGCGCTGACCTTTGCCCTCCCTTCTCATCCTTTGCAGGATGAGAAGAAATGTTTCTTCTGCGACTCCCGGCGGCCCTATGACCCCACATTCAACACAATCAGCCACCGCATAGACAACGTCATCACCGCCTTCAAAGCTCACCGCAAGAAGTCTTGGTGGCAGTCGGAGAATGGTGAGATTTGTGCTGCTACGGCGATGGAATAGTTTGGCATTCTGGACGATTTTCTTTTAAACTAAACTTAAAAGAGAAGGGGTGGATAAAGAAAGAGAAAGTGAGAAACAGAAATGCAGACCTACAGTGTCACAAGTATAACAAGCAGAAAGGAGGAAAGAAGAAAATAGTGTTTAATTACAAATAAAGACATAATATGCAGCATGCCGCTAAAGTACCGGTACCTCTGGTAGCCCTGGTGGGCCTTTAAAGAACCACTCGTAGGACACACATGGAGCCATGGACGGAAAAAGCATGGAGCGAGGAAAAAGATTAGGGGGGGGGGGGGTCCGCACAGGACAGAAGCTTTGCGGAAAAGCAAAGAATTCCGAGGGGAAGGCCGGCTGGAAATGGTTGAGAATAGGCAAGAGACAGTATCAAAGCCAGAGAGAGGAAGAGAATGACAGTGTGATAATTTATTCGCAGTGGCGCATACAATGAGATCCCCTATAACTTGTTTTTCATAACACGAACACAAGGCTCATTTCAGCTCTATTTATAAGCCTTATTACTGTAGCCAGACAGAGACAGTTAGACAGAGAGAGGGACAGTAAAATATGACCCAGGAAGTTGTCACTATATTTATACTCCCGGTTTCTCCGTGGCATTTCCATAGCGCTTGTGGCAGGCTGTCCAATATGTGATATGAAATACAGCGGGGTGCTAGGCGCGCACATGAACACATTGTGTGGGTTAAATTTAGGTCATTGAAACAGGTGCACAATGTGTGCGTGTTTTCCCTATGTTTTTCCTTCCTGTGCAGTCTCTTGTTGATATGTTAGTGTACAAGAGTGTGTATGCATGTTCACAGAAAATATCAACTTGTAGACCACTCACACACTCTCTATCTCTCGCTCTCATACACACACACTCTAAGTATTATCTGTGTTTTACATGGTATAAAGGTGTTTTCCATTGGAATGTGTCTGTGTGTGTACGTGTGCAAATACATACTTATACACGCAAGACACATGCACAAACTAAAACGCACACACACACGCACACGCATAGGCATGAAAGTGGCACTATAGTGTGTTCTTGAGAATAGTAGGTTTCAGGAAGTGTGTGGGCTTTTTTCCAGCATGCTTTCTTTCTCCTGCCAAGACCACGTGCCTTTATTTTTCCAGAAGCCTTTCCTGCAGCGGCTGGTACTCCACTTAGCGCAGCTATGATTTGATATATTCTAGTCATCTGTTATTTCTGACAGGTAGCTAGAATATGGCAAATCACTGATTGACCACACAACCAGCATCAGATTATTTCTTTTCAATACAAGTAACAGCGAATCAGTGTAGACATGACCTGAATTTGTTTGTTTCTCTCTCTGCAGGAAAGTCGAATGTCTTTATCCAGCTGGATCTGGAAGCAGAATTTCATTTTACCCACTTGATCATGACCTTCAAGGTTAGCTAAATCCTGTCTTTGTCCTGACTTATCTGCTTGTTACAAGCTAAAACGCGTTGTATGAATTTAAATAAAGGTGTAAGGCCTAATGACATGATCTATTCTAGTCAAAGCTTTTGTTCAACATATTACATACAAGCTAGCTTTACCAAACACCTAGGCCTTATGCCCTCTCTATCTCTATATTATTATGGCTAAAAAGACACATAGAAATATAACTATATTGGTGCAAATCAACCAATGAATGTGCGACTTCTCCTTGGGGCTAATGTAAGGTAGCCCAGTACTGGTACGAATAAGGCAAACATGTATGAAATGTGTTGAACAGTGAAACTCTATGTGGTAGAGGTTTTCAAAGTGCTGTGTCTGCTTCTAAAAAAAGTTTCAAGTAAGTATCTTCTCCACAGGACACTATTGTTATTAAATTAAATGTAGGCTTAAAACCCTAAAATTTCCTGCAGACATTCCGTCCGGCGGCCTTGCTGATCGAACGGTCAGCCGATTTTGGTCGTACCTGGCAAGTGTACCGTTACTTCGCCTATGACTGTGCCTCAGCCTTCCCCAGCGTCTCCGCGGGTCCTTTGCTTCATGTTGATGATGTCATCTGCGAGTCACGCTACTCTGACATTGAGCCGTCCACTGAGGGCGAGGTAAGCGGTGATTGGACTAGAGCAAAAGTCGCACATTAGTAATTTAAAGCTCACTGTGCATTCCTCTAGTTCAACAACAGAATTCACTTTGGGTAAAAAATGTGTCATCGTACTGGTCCCGTTTCCAGGTGATCTACAGAGTACTAGACCCAGCCATCAGGATTCAGGACCCCTACAGCCCTAACATTCAGAGTAAGTCAATATTTCAGTAGCTCTGAGGGTCATACAGTGTCCCTTCAAGGGCCTGCATGGCCATAATGAGAAGATCCTTGCATATGCATAAATAATGTTTGTGATTATTGTTTTTTTCTGTTAAAATCATGGATATTCGTTAAATATACATGTTATGAAAATTCTATAATGTAAGGTTTATGTACAGTATGTTTGGTATTAAACATTGAGAGCACATTGTGGTAAGACTGTAACACTAAACCAGAGTGCTGTCTTCTAATAAATATATGACCTTCTCTCTGTGCCCACCAAAATACACTGTTCAGATTAAGTGTAGGTTTTGATGGCCTAAAATTGGCTAATAGTTCTTTCTGTAAACACAAACTAGAATAATATGTTATCAACTAATGTTAGAGAAATTAAAAACCCTAAAAGATAGGTATAAGTATCATAGAATCATCGAGGTTTAACCACATGTGAACACTCAGGGAAGTTGCATGTCCGAATTTTTGATTTTAGACCCGATCATATATGTTGGTTTAGATCGCTTCATGCTCACAGTATGGCATCATCAGTTTAATATATTACCATGCGTCACTATAAATCAGTATTTTGGTCTTTCCATTTAACTGTGACAGACATTTAACAGGCTACAGGCTACCGGCTGTGACGGCCTTGTCTATGATCTGTGAAACATGGCTCTCCTTTGTGGTGCCAGAGAGAAGACATGTGGCCTGATGTGAAAAGCAGCTGTTTCTCTTTCACTATATCTCTCCCACTCTCAGCCCTCATATTTTTACTGGCAAGACATGAGAGCTTTATCCAAAACTCAAGCCCACTTTCCAATGTAGTGGGAGAAGTTGGCTTGTTCTCTTTTGAAACATCTCAGTATAATTAGGCCCTCAGAGAGACCTCTGACCTCTTTACGGCTGAAGGGCCATATTAAGACGTTAGCTAACACAATCTGTTTTTAGCACTCTGTTTTGTAAGTCATTGTCCTCTGAGAGATAAATTAAAAAAACAACTTGTTTATCACATTTTTACAGTTAGCCACTGTGCTGCTGAAACCTGAATGCATCATTCGGGAGGATTGTTCTGCCATCTGGAAGCCTGCTATCAGAGTACCTGCATGGACAATGTCTTACTGTATAGAGCTCGAGTGATTAACCCTTGTCTATAGAAGCAAGATACTATTACTGTAATAAGACACATTCGTGGTTTCAGAGAGAAGAGTCTATGCTTTGTTATGACATTCCTAAGACACGTGCATTTATTTTAAAAAATGATTAGCCTTTAGGTATTAATATGTTGCTCTGTTTCTGTATTTAGTGATTCTTTTCTTGAATGGCTTATTCACCTACAGCAGGTATGGGAAACAGGGCCCTAGGTAGAAGAACAATGTCGACGTTTGTATGTGGGGGGAGGAGAGAGGTGTTTTGTGTGTCAAGGTCTCGACGAACAGAACAGGCCTGTGTGTGTATGCGTGTGTGAAAGGATATCACACACGCATCTGCAGATCAAGAGCTTGCTCATATTACGAGCATTTTCAATCTTGCTTTCCTCTGGGTCTCAATATGAAAATAATTGACCACTGTGTTGTTTATCCTGCACGTTCAATGAGACTGATATACAAATACAGTATTCGACCCCCCCCCTCCCCCTAGTTTAGGTTGATGAGCTACTGTGGTGTCTATTAATGTGCCCACGGGGAAACGTGCGTGCATTTGTGTGCAAGTAATTGTGTGTGTGTGTGTGTGTGTACATGAGAATGAATTGATTCTACACTGCTGAGCAGCTGGATTATGACAGCAGAGAATGTCCCGTCTTCTGCTGTATAACTGGCAGGGTAACAGCTGGGTTCAGTTTAACAGCATGGAAAGACAGACATCCCCTGTCGACAGAGGTTATCTTACGCTCTAATGTAACCCCCCCCCAGAATACACCACATTTAGAAATCCTTAGGATTTGGAACTCCTTTATGTGAAAATTAACTACTGACGCCTTTTGGACATTGTATATTACTCATCTCATGTTCAACCTAGTCTAAACTTTCCTCCACTGCTTCTCCTTTCCCAGACCTTATTTCAAACATGACCCCTTAATCCTAAATGACCTTAATCTGTCCCAGGTCATTAATCATTGTTCACCCACAATGCTTAAGGAGACTTAGCACCACTATGCGCCCTGGGTTTGATGGGGGAAGGGTGTGTGTGTGTGTGCGCCCATGCCGGTTACTAGTTTTTTGCTTGTGACTCTGTTTGATATATTACTATACTATTGTGTAAATTTCCATTTTCAACATACTCAAAATATGTGCTCACGGTACTGATTAATATTGACTATTGGGGAAAAAACATTGCAAAAACACTACGTCAATGAGCACGTATATGGTGCTAAATTAATATTAACAAGAATCTCATGGATTAACAGTTAAAATGCAACCACATTCTATTGCCATTATTCAGTTGTTGCCATTTAATTACATCATAAGTATACATGGAATGCCTTAGACAGCCACTGGGGGTAGTCAAGGCCTGAAGTGTATCACAGTACATGCTGTTACACTCAGTCGGCTATGGGGTGTTATATCTGTAATTAGCTCAAGAAGGTGTGATACAACATTTGTTAGTGTACATTCCATTTTACATATTTTTCTCAGTCCTCCACGTCTCTTTACACACCTCTCCTCATCCTCTCTGCTGCCCCCTGCAGATCAGCTGAAGATCACCAACCTGCGGGTCAACTTCACCAAGCTCCACACGCTGGGAGACAACCTGCTCGACTCAAGGTCCGAGATCAAAGAGAAATACTACTACGCCATCCACGAGCTCATCGTCCGCGGCAACTGCTTCTGCTACGGCCACGCCTCGGAGTGTGACCCCATTGACGGGATCAGAGACGACATAGAAGGAATGGTTGGTTATGAAATGAAACCTATTAAATACCTCATGACACAATACCGAGTAGTTACACTCTCAGAAAACAAATATGTACTCTTTGGTTTGCAGAATGTAACTTTTCTTGTAACTCTTAACATTTAACATCTAAAAAAATTGCAAAATAATCTCAGTAGAGACCAGCAGAGTAAAAAGTGTAAAATACAAAGGTATTCTACTAGACTCACAAGAGAGGTATTCTAATGTGCTAACTCTATGACAACTAACCACACACCCGTCCCTCAGGTTCATGGCAGGTGTGTGTGCAACCACAACACCAAGGGGCTAAATTGTGAGTTGTGTGACGACTTCCACAATGACCTGCCCTGGAGACCAGCCGAGGGGCGCAACACCCACGCCTGCAAGAGTGAGTAGAACATATCCCCTTACTGCCCCTGTACACCCACACACATTTTTTTTTTAGTTATTGTGTGTAGTAGTTATTGCTGTTCCTCAGGTTAAAGTTGGGCAGAGCTATGCTGCTAACTGCATTTACTCAGGAGAACTAGGTATCCCTTTGTGTCACCCTGACAGGTGTATCAAAACTGACATAGGAGAATGGGGGAGGTCAGTCAAGCGGGGTACGCATCTAGACAGTCCTAAGAAATATTTGAATTAGCCACATTGACTCGATTCACCTCCAGTGGCTTTAAACCAGATTATTATAAACAGATGACTAATACAGATGAGAATGTATTTTCTCAGTCCAAATTGCAGTCATTTAGCTTTTTTGGGCCTGATTCATTTAGTCCATGTCAGGGGATTTCTCGGTGTAGCTATAAGTGAAAAACATTTATATCATGTCATGTCATAATGAGACACGAAAAGGGATCTTCTAAGTGCTGCTAAGTGAAAGGGCAATTGTGTTTAAAACCTAGTTACTTTCTGTATGAGGATGACCTATTCTGGATATAGTACATGCATAATACATGATCACAATAAGTGCTTAGTCTCCAATCACCCTGACATCCCTCAGTTGAAAGGAACTACTTTCAGCAGCCCTGTATGCATTGATGCAAATGAGAAGCACGCGATTAGGCTAAACACGCTAGGCTAAACACAAACATGTTCGGGGACCTTCGAGGTCTTTCCATGGCCAAATAAATACATGTCTAAAGCACTCATTTATTTGTAACATTTAACAATGTGGGTTTTTCTATGACTGTCCCCAGAGTGTAACTGTAACGGCCACTCCAGCCACTGTCACTTTGACATGGCGGTGTACTTGGCCACGGGCAACGTCAGTGGAGGGGTGTGTGACGACTGCATCCACAGCACCATGGGACGCAACTGTGAGATGTGTAAACCTTTCTACTACCAGGACCCCACCAAGGACATCAGAGATCCTAGGGTCTGCATAGGTAAGTGTTACTGTGATACAACTACATTAAAGATCCAATGTTTTTTTAGACCAAAAGATCTGATATACATAGGAATATTTATTATTTTTAAACCATATATGTTTTAAACCATGTACACGATTACATTTAGAAAGAGTATTTCAATATGTGGCATTTATACGTAGCATAGCATAGGGTTAGAAATGTAAGCCTTCATTTGAAAGGAACTACATTGAGCAAAAGCTGCATTTGTTTATCTGCATGCAGGTGTGTCTGCTTATATTTCTGTTGATGTTTGTATGTTATTTAACTGAATACATTGCACATTATTATGAATGGTTTTGTGATTATATAGGTGGCATGTGAGTGTGTTGATGTGTGTGTATTATTTGTCTTTGTGTGTTATGATTGCTTATGAACTGATATTTCTGATATTCATGTTCTCTTTCTCTCTTGGCAGCTTGCGACTGTGACCCGGACGGCTCAGAGAACGCAGGGATGTGCGACAGCCACACTGACCCGTCCCTGAGCATGCTGGGAGGACAGTGCCGCTGCAAAGCCAACGTAGAGGGCCCCCGCTGTGACCGGTGCAAGGTGGGCTTCTTCGGCCTGAGCGCAGACAACCCTCAGGGATGCCAACGTGAGTACCAGAGAGATGGGCGGCACACCGTGTTACGACTCGCACCCAAACAGTGATTGTTAAAGGAACTAGGCTGTGCTTGTGTTTGGATTTGCTGTCACTCGTAGGGCCAGACTTGTACAATATTAGTCCAAGGCCTAAAGTAATGGATGCTTTGTGCTCTGCGTCCACTGTGTTTAGTCTTGTACAAGGCTTTGCTACGTAGGCTTAGCTACGTTTATTTTATATACAGTATATACTTGTATATTTAGATTTACATATGACTAAAGTATACATTTCGTTTCCATATGCCAAATATGACTTTATCCCAAATGGACTAAGACTTGTGGCTTATGCAGATATGATTCTATTTTAAGAAGCATACAGTTTAAAGCAGATTCAGAATATGTACTGTACTTCTCAACTGGGGTTTTGTACAACCGTCAGTTATGTTATGCTATGTTATACGTTTTATATTAATGAGCACATATATTGCTATATGTACTGTTTACTGTGTATATACGTTTAAAGATACTGTTGTGGTATTTTGGGAAGCAATCTTTTAAAGGTCTGTTTTGGAACCATATTTTTTGCTCCGTGAAAACAAGGCTTTTCAATGCGATTCGGTAACAGACCTTGTGGTATTTTCCTTAACCAGCCTGCCGGTGTGACCACAGGGGTACAGTGTCAGGTAACTCCCAGTGTGACCCAGTCAGCGGAGACTGCTTCTGCAAGCGCCTGGTCACAGGACGGAGCTGTGATCAGTGTCTGGTAAGAGCAAGCCCTATCTCAGTCTGACTGTCAAGAACACTCTTGTTTACTTTTTGTGCTCTAAAACCAGTGCTAGCAGGAAACAATAATTACATGTATGTGAATGTAATAATTGATTTATTTTATCTGTGTAACCTGTGGGGTATAATTAATTTTTTGTCGGGGGGTTTCTCATTGCTATTGTGCTCTATTTTCCCTCTCTCTCCCTGCCCTGAGAACCATGCAGTTCAAACGAAATTAAAATGATGACATCAGAGAGTTTCACCTCATGTTTTCAGTTTCACCTAGTGTTAAGTTCCACAAATAGCACTTTCTTTACCGTCTTTTGGTTTTTGTTTCTCTGATAATATATGTGCTTCACTATCACATTGAATGCATTCTCATTTAGCGCCAAAAGAACGAAAGGCAAAATCTTTTGATTGATTTTAAATTGCTGCGTCTCAAGAACTATCTATCACTTCGCTGACTGTCTCTCTTTCCTGTTCAGTTTTTCTCTCGCCCTCCGAGGTGTTTCGTGGTGATTATACCTTCTGTTATAACTTCCCTTCTTCCCCCAGGCCTGCTTGGCCAGAAATAGTAGCCAGGAATGTGAGCTTCAGCCTGGAATCTGTGCCTAAATTTAGCCCAGGGATTTGAGGCCTGTCTGGTTACAGCAGTTCTAAAACAGTCAGATCTTTACAGGTCAGGTCAGAGAATTATTCTGAGTTTGGGATAAGCTGCGGTGCAGTGCATGACTTTTACGCAATCAGCACCTTCTGTAACAGAGAAAAATACAATCTGTGTAAAAGGTGGTACAATAATAATTATACACCACAGGGATATACGAGTGTCATTTTACGAGAGAGGCGTACTCCATGACTCACACCTAACCTAATGCCAACTTGCTATCATAGTGGAACAGAGTGGAAGTCCCCCATCAGTAGAACAGAGAATGATACATGTTGTCTGTCTGCTGCTAATGGGGTATTTGCCTTTATCTGTGTCTGTGTGTCTGTTTTGGTCTGTCTATCACCTGTTTTGGTCCCGCCCCCCAGCCAGAACACTGGGCGCTAAGCCACGACGTGAATGGCTGCAGAGGCTGTGAGTGCGATGTAGGCGGAGCTCTCGACAACCAGTGAGTGACACTTTTTAGTCTTGAGACACAACCTCATTCATGTCTATGTGAAAATTTGACCAGCCATTTTACTTTACGCGCTACTGAACTCTGCTACTTCCTAATCTCAATAAAGTCCTTACGCCAAACCATAATCGGCTTGCCATCTTAATCCTCAATTGACTTCTATAGTTTCTCAAAACATACTTTTACCGTGTCTACGAAGCTGGTTGCCATCTACTGCGGCTAGTGTGTGTTTTCAATTTACTTATTTATTTATTTGAGATATATTTACGTTTTGGATTGGAACTTGCAATATGCCTGAAAGTAAACTTTAGAACAGCAAACATGAGTTAAAGTACTACTAGTAGAGACACGATCGAAGTATGTTAATAAAAAACAATGAAAGTTAACAGAGGATAAATACACCTGTGAGTTACCGCTTGTGCAACTACCTCAAACAAGGGGGTAATTCAAGGAGAATGTCTGTGGGAGGGCTTAATATTCAGGTAAGAAAGCTTTAGAGTCTAAGGTTTAACATCATTCAATTACGCTTTAAGATTATACATCATAAAACCAAATAGCTGCTTCTGCCATTTGTGTAGGACAAAATTAAGGCAAAATTAACGCATAAACAAGAATTTGTATACAGTACTTAGTGTCCCAATGCATCCACAGAGTTTTGAGTTCAAATACTGATGACGTACCCTGCATTCAGGGGCGTATACTAATTTTTACATCCAATTAGATGCATGTAAATGTTTGATTAGATCCGGTAGGGGCTCTGTGTAACACATTTAAAACGCTATTGGCTGTTGTGTCCTAGTTTCTTGTATCAATAAAAAAATATGTCAACAAGAATTTACCGGTTCATGTCTTCTCTGTAGGTGTTCCATGCAAAGTGGTCAGTGTCGCTGCCGTAGTCACATGACAGGGCGTCAGTGTACCCAAGTGGATTCTGGGTATTATTTCATGGCTCTTGACCACTACCTCTATGAGGCAGAGCTAGCCAAGATGGGACAGGTGAGAGCATTCATTAGTGGTATTGTTATTGGTATTAGTATAAGTATTAGTGGAAATCTAAGAGCAAAAATGTAATTAGTACTAAAGCATTTGTTGGTGTATTCTCAGGGCTGTACAGTGGAGATCCGAGAGTACCAGCAGGGTCGTCTCGCTACGTGGACAGGCCTCGGGTTTGCCCGCGCACCAGAAGGGGGCACCCTGGAGTTTCACATCACAAACATCCCCTTCTCCATGGAATACGATCTACTAATTCGCTACGAGTCACAGGTCTGTGTGTGTGTGTGTGTGTGTGTGTGTGTGTGTGTGTGTGTGTGTGTGTGTGTGTGTGTGTGTGTGTGTGT
>JAODLI010074222.1:0-13424 GCA_027575585.1 Percopsis omiscomaycus
CATGCACAATAGTTGCACATTTCTTTACTGTACATACACACACGCGCGCGTGTGTGTGTGTGTGTGTGTGTGTGTGCGCGTGTGTATTCATAAGTGTGCATGTGCCCTTGCAATGAACTGATATATCTGGTATATCTTGCTATGATTGTGTGTGTGTGTGTGTTAGTGTGTGTGAGTAGTTACACCAACACTTAAAGAAAAAAATACTTTCATATTCATATAGAAGATTGAAAGCGTATTGGTGTTCATGAATGTGCGTGCCAGAAACAATGCTGTCCCGTGTAATATAATGCTGTTTATTGTTTTTATGTGTTCTTAGGTTAACAATAATTATCTTTCTCTCTCGCTCTCTTTCTGTTTTGTTTTTTTCTCCTTTCTTTTCTGTCTAGGGTACTCAGCTCATCTTTAACGCTGCCAAGGAATTGGGACAGCTGTCCAAACTAAAGGTAACGCTACATCCACACACCAGTACACACAGGGCCGGAAAACCCGTAGTGTGTGTTTATTATGAAGATAATATGTAGCACAAGAAAGTGGTCATCGTGGTAGCCTGTGTCCCACTTTGTCATCTACAGGAGCATATGGTTCGTGAAGAGGCCAAGGCCCTGTCACCTAAACAGTGTGCTGTGGTCGAGCTGGCCCTAGACACAATCAAGGTACAAACTCTCCGAATTTTAGTTTTTTGTGATATTAACATTAAATTGCTGCTTGGATTGTAAGTGGACTTCTGGAAGTCCCAGCAAAACCAACAGCAAAACATGAGACCCTGTGGATTTGCCCATATGATTGTCTGTGTACTAGTACACTGGCTGTAAACATACTGGCATACACAAAGTAATGCGGATGATGTATTGGAAATAGAGTTACTATGGTAACTTCTCTTACGGACAAAGCTATACACCTCGAGTGATTTATACAAATACAGCAACAACAACAAAAAGTCAAACAAACAAACAAAACCAATATTATTCAGTCATGCTATGCTATGCAGCTATAAATATAGTACATCAGCTGGCCGATCAACTAGAAGCATCTGGAAACGGATTAAAGTGGATATAATACTGCATTTAATGATGTGGGACAGTGAAATCTCTGGTACTAAGTCTATGAGAGGTTTGATTGTGTGACTACAACTGTTTTTTATAGGGTCGTTTTAGAACAGCAAGAACCATTTGCAATGGATTGACAAGCGCAGACAGACATAAGTTTAATTTCTCTCCGTCATTGTCCCCCAGCAATATTTCCATGCTGGCGGAGTGGGTCTCAAAAAGACCTTCCTGGAGAAGAGTCCAGATCTTCAGTCTCTCCACTATGCCCTTTCTCTGTACACCCAGGCCACCGACAAACTCATCAAGACCTTTGTCCAGTCACAGAACGCACAAGGTAACCTACCCAAAACCACCTTCCTTTTCTGTCTCTGTGGCAACTCTCTTGTCTCTTCATCTGACATAGTTTTCCATCAGGTATCATCAGTGGTTATCAAATTGTTTGACTCATTCCCTTTCAAAACGTACACGCTTAACAATGATGAAAAAACGTGTTATGAAACATTCTGTTGTCAGAAGGGCAGCTGGCATTGCAGAGTATCCTTTACTTGCTCTGTTGTGTTTTTCCACTTCCTAACCGATGATTACATTGCAATTATCTTATCATTTTAGCCACTAACACTGTTTTCTTCAAGCAGACACCAACAGAAATGTGTGACCAATAAAAATGTAATTAGCATGCCACTGCTGCTATGCAGTAGAGCTAACAGCGTACTTATCAGCATCTGTTATGTTTGCGCACCTTGTTTGAAACTAAGTCTGTTTGTGAGTCTTTTTTTTCTATAACTCTCAAATCGACATGTGTCTCTTCTATTTTCTCCTCTCTCGGTGTCTTCTCCCTCCCTGTACCCCCTCTCTGTGGGCCAGTGTTTGGTGGGAAGGGGGTGAGGTTCACCACTAGTGAGGATGTTTACCCAGACAAGGGTATGTGGACCTCAGGCTCAGGGCCTGAGAAAACCAGGACTCCCAGACCAAAGCCCACTTCCCTCCACCTACATCCCCCCACACCCCCACCCTCCACCCCCATGTGCATCCTAAGACTGCCCTGCCTGCTCAGACTCATCTCAGTCGACAAGCAAAATACACACACACATAAACTACAAAAGAAGCGACGGTATGCCTTCATGCATGCAGCATACACACTGTGTGTATGCACAGTACCTGCACTGGATACATACCCCCATGTATGTATGGACAGACACTAAGGCATGACCTGCTGACATCAGATTACAATTCCTCCATCATTCTGGAGTGACCTAGCTTAGTGCCGTTAGATGTGTGTGTGAGTGAACATCACTGAACTAGGCTCTCTCTGCAGTGGAGGAATTCCTTGTATTTCCCCCCACTATGTTAGAGCATTTCTGATGAAGAGTATCGTGGTGATGACGATGGTGATGATGGTGATGACAGCTGGCTCTTCATGTTTGGGAGGGCTTCTAGTCCCTGCACCTTCGTCTATATATGCACACAAATATTCATACACGCACACAGGCCCCGCCTGCCTCGTGCAGCAGTGACAAGCTTCCTGCACGCCAAGTGAGTTCAGCCAATGAGAAAACAGTCCAGCGGTGGCGCTGTCCGTCACTGTACATCAGCGTCAAAGGATGCGAATATTGTTTTTTTCTTCTGTCGACACAGCAGATCAGGCAGCTGATCTGATCTGGTGTCAGACAAGCTTTACAGAATATTTGCATCCTAAACGTGGAGATGGCGACACATTATAGAAAGTCTTCTTTTGCATCAGACCGGAGACTTTGTGTCACATCATTTGTGGAAGCCTTCCATGATCTAGACGGGGCCAGATGGACAACGGCTGCCCTCGCTGCTCCCATTGGCAAAGGGACCAGCAATCCCATAATGCCCTTGGGAGAGCTGCATAGATCTGCAAGCCAGGAACACTCTGCCGTCCACCACCCACAGGCGCCTTGCTTTGTGGGTGGCTGGCTGGCTGGCTGGCTGGCTGGCTGGCTGGCTGCACACACAAACACACACACACAGACGTACATACACACACGTACACACACACACGTACATACACACACACGTACATACACACATACACACACACACACACGTACATACACACACACGTACACGTACACACACGCGCGTACATACACACATACACTGCTGTTAGTTGGTACAACGATACTGAGAAGGATGCTCGGTAAAACAGGGAAGCGTTAAAAAAACATGCTCCTTCTGGAGCATTGGAACGTCGCCACGTGCTTCAGTTTTAGCATAAAGACACAGACATAGTGGAATATGTCCCCGTTAGTGCTCTCATCATTCCAGACACCGCCCTCCCAGACAGAGTTGGAGCCATGCAGATAGTCCTGTTGTCACTGTTCTCTTATTGGCACCATAACCCAGGGGCTACAGGCAAAGAACCCAGCGCCTGTTATTTCACACACCAAACTATGGCTAACTAGAGGTCCAGGTTAGAGCTACAGTATGTTGGATGGAGGGGTACACAGGTGGTCCAACTCAAATCCATTATGTCCTGCTAAAACACCAAACCAAAGCGCAAGTTTGAATCAATTTCCATTTCAGTCAAAAGAACTGCTAATAAAGCAAATGTGGGTTGTGCAGGCTCGTGTGCCCTAGTCAACCAGCATAGGTATAACAGTGGAGCCGGTAGTCCTTCATATACCTGAAGGGCTGAGCTGCTCCCAAGTGAGATGTCGAGTCCACGTGTCTGCAGCCATGTGAGCATGTTATGACCTGATCCACGTCAGGAGAACCATGATGATGATGATGATGATGAAGCCTTCCTGTCTCCTTCTCTGCTTCCTACTAACCGCCCTGCATCCTAACAGACACACTGCACAGAAGTGTAGACAACATGCGTCTATGAGTGGACACACAAACTTTGAACAAGGCCACTGTGCATAGAGTTAAATGTGTTGTCCATATGTTCCTATTGTAAAGAATTGACCTTTACATGTACTTCAGTTCTATTTCATTTTGATGAATACATCTTACTGGATATAGAGAACTGGATATCACATCCACCAGAGAGTGCCACTCATAGTTGCTTTGTCTCATCTTCCTAAAAGCCATAAAGATAATAAAATAAACAAGTACAGCATTGCCATTTCTTTCCCCCAGTCCTCCCGTAAAGCAATGTCTGGTTCGATATGAACCAATGGCTGTGCAGTCAGTATTCTGTTCACTACATAGGACTGTGGTCAAATCCATTTCAATGCATCATTTACCAAATTGGAATGGATCGATCAATAAACTCATTTTTGGCTCCGAGATGACTGGAAAGTAAGGCATGGTGGTTTGCATCAGGCCTGTATGAAGGCCCCATGTCTCCACAGTCAGGTGTCTAATTATATCTGTCCATCCTGCCAGGATCTGGAGTGGACGACGCCGTGGGCGAGGTCTCCATTCATGTTGAGATCTTCACCCACCCCAACACTGGAGAGCACAAAGTTACAGTTAAAGGTATGGGTGATAGTCGTGGGCAGGATTGATAGATGGGGCAGGATGGCCTAGTGGTCTAGGTGTTGGACTCCCAGCCAGAAGGTCATGGGTTCAAACCCCAGAGGTGGCCTACCTGTAAGCATCCTTGAGCAAGATGCCCAACCCCTACCTGCTCCATGTAAAATGTACTAATTGCTTTGGATAAAAGCGTCTGCTAAATGCTATAAATGTAAAATAGATAGTGATCTAGGTGTGGGACTTCCAGCCGGGAAGTTGTGGTTTGGGGCCCCGGAGTTGGCCTACCTGTAAGCATCCCTGAGCAAGATGCCTAACCTCTGTTAATTGTGATTATTATTACCCAGATTACACTAGGTTTCCCGCTGCTTTTTGAGAAGTAGTGATGCAGTAATGTCAATGTCGATATTCCAGCTAAGCTGTTTTCTAGTGATAGTGTGTCATAAGGCTGTTAATGTACTAGCAGGATGTTGAATAGCCTATATTGACCAAAGGCAATATACTACCCTCCACTTTAATTCACATTTTATCTGCATGAATCACTCCTTCATTGTACTCAAACTGTTTTTTTTCTCTCTCTCAGTTGTGGCCGCCAATGACCTGAGGTGGCAGACACAGGGAATATTTCGACCCTTTGTGGAGGTCTATATTATCGGCCCTCATCTCAGTGACAAGAAGAGGAAGTACGCCACCAAATCTAAGAACAACAGCTGGGCTCCCAAATACAATGAAACCTTCACTTTGTGAGTGTGAAAATATTGATTGTGGCATATTGATTACATTTAATTAACTAGAAAGACATTTAACTAGAAAATACATGTGTTTGCTACAAGCACTGTTTTTTGGTAGTTGGCTGCCAGGCCATTAGTTGTTAAGTGTTAGGTAGTTGCTGGAGTGTTACTAGATGGTTGCTATAGTGGGTGTTAGATGAAGCCGATGTACCATAATATTATGCACTGCCCTGTGAAACCCAACCCAACCCACCCCATTGACTGAAAAGGACATCCCATAATAGCCACAGCCCTTAGCACGTTAAGGTTGTAATTCTCCTGTTTCGTCTGTCTTCGTAGCACCCTCAGCAACGAGGCGGGGCCAGAGTATTACGAGCTCCAGGTGTGTGTGAAAGACTACTGCTTTGCCCGTGAGGATCGCACTGTGGGCATGGCTGTCATGCAGTTGAAGGACATGGCCTCCAGGGGCAGTGTAGCCTGCTGGCTGCCCCTGGGTAAACGCATCAACATGGATGAGACAGGCCTCACTGTCCTACGCATCCTTTCGCAGCGCAACAACGACGATGTCGCCAAGGAATTTGTCAAGCTCAAATCTGACCAGCGCTCGGCCGAGGAAGGCCGCAGCTAGGAGACAGAGAGAGGTGAAATAAACTGTGTTAGTACTCAACCACAACAGCGCCACCTAGAGCTCTCCTCTGCTAGCCACTGCCCCGATGTTCTAGTGATGTAAACGCACAGATATAACATTGGTCACCACATCTGGTTCGTATATTACAATGTACAAGCATCAGTGTAGTTGTCCTGGCAGCACAGCAGTCTTTATTGATAGAGACATTATCAATTGCCAAGGGTGTGTTTTTCATTCACAGACATTCACAGTGTCATTACAAACGAGAGAGAAAAAAAGGAAACACACAAGCCTTCATTGATGGGTCAGGGTATGTCATCTCTTGTAGCCTTTACTTTTTCTTCTACCTTCTCTATGCCTTCTGTAACTTTCCACCCTACATTCCAGTTTTGTCCCCTCACTGCCTCTATCCAGAGAGGAGCTCAGAAGTGCCAAAAGAAAATCAATCAAATATGTCAAATCCAGCCTGAAACACAAGACCGACTGGTTAGCCAGGCTACATGGCCTATAACATTCCATAGCTCTAACAATTTATTAATAATAATCTAATAAATTTATTTCACCTAGTTTACAAATGAAGGTTGACATATTTATTGATTTCCTCAAAATTATATTTATATTTAAAGTACACACATATATTTAATAGTTATTATACACAGATATTATAGCAAATGTATGACACATAAAAGGTTATAATAGAGGACTATGAGAACAGCTATTGTCCCTGTTTGTCTTTGTCTGTTTGTCTACCCAGTAACAGAGCACACTGCCGGACACCCTTAATGCCTTCTGTCTTGTTGAGCCTGTCTGAGTCCTGTATCACTGCTCTGTAGAGATTAACCTGATGAAGCACTTCAGCAGTGTGGTTCATCACAAATGATGTACGAGAGATAATCAGTGTGTGTGTGTGTGTGTGTGTGTGTGTGTGAACTCCATTTTGTCTGGGTGTGTGTTTATACAATGTTCTAGTGTTGACCTCATGTGTTGCCTGTTAACTGCCAATGTAATCACTGACAGCCATCACAAGCACAGGAAACAGTCGAGAGAGATTGCAAAGAGATTGTGTTTTCTTGTGTCGCGGTTTCTTTCATCTTCCATGTCTTGTACCAGGCCCACTGGAGTGCGTTTGTGTGTTTTGTTTGTGTACGTGCATGAGGAATTAGAGCAAAAGTACCGAAATTCGTCAATCTAATCAATAACTGCATGTCTGTGTAAGGAAGCGACATTAACATCTACACAGGTCCCACGTTGCCATAGAAACCTCAAAGTTAAGATGTCAGTGTGGGTTGTAAACCCCCCATACCCCTAGCCCATTCAAGGTCTTTTTTTTCCCCACACACCGTGGAAGGAAAGCGCAAATGACCTATAAACAATGTTCCCTAGCTGCCATATTCCTGATCTAGACATCATAGAACATAGAACACCAGACCTCTCCTTAAAGGGCTGCAGAACCAAGCCCACACCAGGCTTGGATCTATCATTGAGAGTCTACAGTATAACCTGCTTGCTGTATATAGTGTTGGCATGTGTACATGTGACAGGGTCCTTATCACTTACTATAGCATATTTATACAATACATGGGATTTTTGTCTGCAACTGAGGTTGTCATCTGACCCAAAATCATCACAAAATTCAAGCCAATGGCAAGATTTGGCTTCTTAAGCTATAACTTTTTTTTAGCAAGTAGTTGTATTGAATTGAGCATTGACTATCTAAGGACGACTGTCTCATTGCAGTTCTATTAATCACACTACTGTTTGTTGGGAGAATGTTGGTGAAAGACGGTTGCCTATATAGATGACGCCTTTTTCTCCCCCTGCGTACTGCCATCCATCTAACAAGGTGTCCCAAGTGAACTCTATGCATCTATAAAACGTATGTAGATCAGTCGTTTCTGCAGCAGTCTTATAAAGTTTACATTGTTAATTATTATCAGCACAAGATATTTATTTGTCCGATATGTTGTAAATGGGCCAAATATAAGAACTATAGTACAGCTAAATATGGAATGAACCTGTGTTTGTACACGTTTTCAGGACAGAGAGGAACTGAAAGATTATTATTGATTGTGCGCATTGTAAATAGCACTGATGTTACCAAACATTTGTCATATTAGATAGTGATAGTGAAGTTGGCTGCTCTTTTAGTTTTGACTTGAATTTCTGACTGGTTTGGTGGTGAGCGAATGGGGATATAGCTCTAAATGGACGATATGCAGGGTCTGACCTCACCTTGTCCATTTGCACACAAGAGCTGTACAATACGTGTCTCAATGATTTATGGAAATGAGATAGGATTAGTAAATATTTCTGCTTTAACACTGCCGGTGTTTTATTTTCATAATGGTGTCATTTACTATTATGTTATCATAAAAGGTAATGGATCTTAAACCACTAACAAGCAAACTGTATGAAATCTGTATAATTCCTGCGCATAGCGGCTTGTATTCAAAGGTCAGCTCGGCATGGCCTGCAGATCACACACACACACACACACAGGCTGGAAATGGCACAAATGATCTTTGCTTATTGCTGTTGACAATGCTTAGGTTCGTCCCGAAACTTCAGCCTCTGCGTCGGGCTATTCTACAGGTACGTTGTCAGGCTGGCATGAGGTTTAAGATGACGAAGCACAATGAAGAGCACACAGACAGACGTGCATGTTCTGTCTAATCAGTCCTCGTGGACAGACACGTACACGTGATGCCAGTCCTGTACATTTGGTGCATGAACAGGAAACAAAGTAAAAAATAAACTAATAAATCTTTCTTGTGCCAGCACGCATACGTAATTGATGTTATCTGCCAATTGTTGTCTTATTTGAAATTATTTTGATATTTCATTACTGTTTTCTATTTTTCAGACATTTGTGAATATATAAATATGTATTACTGATGATGTGTAGTGGTACAAAGTACTTGCATGAGAGAATTTTTTTATACAGAGGATGTTTTTAATTGTTCTTGTTTTTTTATTCTTGTTGTTCTTATTGGGGTTTACTGGGACTGCAGTGTTTCTGCTTCCAATAAATAAATAAAAAAGATACTGTATTGTAGTATTATTTATTATATTAATTATTGAACAGTAGGACAGAAATCATACTGAGAATTACGCTGTGCACATTTTCATGTTATTAAAATCTGTATTCCACTTTGTTGTAAAGCGAGGTACCAAATATGCTAATCTGTATACTTTCCAAAAGAGTAATTTGATCGATAGCTAATACATCTGTGTTACAGCATTTAGTCAGCCAGCAGCATACTGATCAATCTAAACTCTCATGAGAAAACAACAACCTAGGCAGTTCAGTGCGTTTTTAAATATTTAACTAATACTAGTGTGGGGGTTAAATATGGTACAAGTGTCTTGCACTCCAAACTAGCCATTGTAAATCTGCTCAAAATAGCGGACGGTCCAGGGTGATGTGTTATTTGTCTGCCGTTAGGTTTTGCGTAGGAAGGAGATTTTAAGGGTGTCTGGGATATCGAGCTGGTCAGAGTGGAGGACTGGAGGAGGCAGGTGGGGGAACGTGACAGGGAACACTCGCCTTACATCCATCAGAAGTTGAGGAGGCTGACCGTGGGAGCGGTCCTTAAGGAGGCCCTGGAGAGCAAAGACGAACACGGTTAAGCACATGCACTTGCATTTATTCCACTCTTACAGCTACTGAATAATGCATATACAGCCAGCACCTGAACAGAGCGGATGAAGTTGAGCGTGACTCTCTCTTCAAGGTCGCTGTGGGGGGTGTAAAGGCTCAGAATCTTCACAATCTGTTTGAAAATAATGGCAACCGGTTACAGAAATCCACAAGCATAACATTGAGCCTTGCACAACTAAATATTCTGCAACTGGGAGAACAGAGAGAGACAAGAGAGAGCAAGAACCCACCTGCTGGCTGGACAGAGCAGTGCAGGTCTGAACAATGGCCAGAGAGTCTGCCTCTGTCTTCTTCCCCACCTGCAGCAGCTGTGCAGCCTGGATGAGTGGCTGCAGTGTGGCCACAGCGCCCCCTGCCTGCATGCCGCGGCTACGCAGCCACTCCTCAAGCAGGCTAACGTTATATCTAAATGCACAACGTGAAAAGACCTAAATAAGAAACCTAAATACTGCACGTTTCTATCCGCGTGTGCGTCTGTGTGCGTCTCTACCGTATCTGCATGCCACGGCTCCAGCAGCACACGTCTTTCCTCAGCAGCAGGCTGTTGAGTCCCGAGGCAGAGATGAGGTAGGTGAGTTGGTGGAAGGCCTGCTCTACCAGGGTGGGGGCTAGAGCCTGGTGGGAGAGGGCAGCATGGAGGGCTCCCAGCTCCCTCAACACAGAGGCCATAGTGGGCACGTCACCCCCCACCGCCCTGGGGTCTGAGCCGGCTCGTTTCCGAGACCCTCCCAGTTTGAGAGACGCAGAGCTGGACAGACCAGGGATGGTCTCACTCTCCAGCATGGCTGGGACTAGAGGAGAGGAGAGGAGAGAGCGGCTACGAGTCAGTCATCACGACTGGCATAATCTAGTTCCTCAGCATGACTGAGGCATCCGTGTGTACCTATCATGTTTTGTAGGCGTGTCTCCGTGATAGAGAGGAGCTGCTGATAGGCCTGGATGCACAGGTCGCTGAGGGCCCGGCTCAGGTCCCTCAGGTCACAGGTCGGGGACGTCAGCTCTTCTGAAGACTGAAAGGCGTCAACACAGTTTTACCTTGTCAACACTGACCATCTGCTTTGCTTAACCTCTATTTAACTATATCATCTCTCTGTTTAACTGGCTGCTGTAACACATTAATCTCCCCTAAATTAATATAAGGGTTATCTTATCTTATCTCACCCTGCAGTGGGCAGCAAAGCTTGCCTGAAGTCCTAATCTTATTATTATATAAACTTATTATATAAACTTATTATATAAACGTATTATATAAATGCATTATATGAGCTACAGATCATGGCCTCATTTGTAAAGGCATCTTGGTCCATCAGCTAGAAAGAAACTAGCTAGACTAAGTAACTAGATGCTGGGGCGATATATAAATATTCCTCTTACCTTTTGGCGGGAATGTTGGGTCAACAGATCATTCAAAAGCCAGCTGTTTTTCAGCCACAGAGCAGTCATATCTATGTCATCGCTATGTTTCTGCACAGACAGATAATACCAGAAAGACATCATCACATTGCCACTGAACACGTTTGCTGCTGTGAGACGGTGTCAGTGAGCGAGAGAGATGGAGTATCTTTGCATTACCCTACCGGAGAGAAAGGCATTTTAACCGGCAATATACAGTAGTGCATCCCTACCCAGCCCCATGCCACCATCTTATACCGTGCCATAGGTAAAAGCTCAGGGTACCTTTACAGCTGCCTTGATGGCAGTGACCGCAGCGCTGCAGAGAGAGCGTGCCCGAGTGTGGTCTCCAGTGGCATCAGCCTGACGCACACACAGGAAGAGCACGTTGGCAGCAAGGCCAGGGGGTAGAGCCAGGGCACTGTCCACACGCACATCTGACACACACACACACGGGGTACTGTATGAAGTAACTGAATAATCTAAGATATTCCATTCATTCTATTATGTACTGTATGTTACTAGACTTGGCTCAAAATGTAAAAAAAATAAATAAATAATTGTTCAAGAATTAAGTTCACCACACTATTAAACGTTAGCTAGCTTCTGAACATAGTATTTAGTGCTCGTCTTTTGCTTCTTTTCATACGTTTTCCTAAGGCAAGCTATGTTACCTGTGATGAGGTTTTTCATAAGTTTGGCCTCATCTCTCCGCCTACATTCAAACAAGCCGGTCACTGTCACTGCTTTAGCCTGGGAGGGAGGTGGGTCGTCTGGGAGAAGAGCTGAGGGAAGGACTATACAGAGAAAACATGACAATATACACAACAGACAGGCAGAGCAAAGATAAGACTACACAGATGTAAAAGGCTGTCAATAGCCTGGATGTAAAGTCTGTTGTAAGCTTGTAGTTGACAGCAGGTAGGTAGGCAGAAGCATAGGCTGAGCTAAGCCGCGGCCCGGGTTGGACAGCGCTGAGAACAGATATAAGAACAGCCTGGCTGTGGGAGGATATGGGTTTCTCGAGCAGGACACCAGGGATTAATGTCACCTTCTGTAATCAGGTGGTCATGACGACATGTGAATTATTATAATGCAAGTAATGCAGCTTTAATATTGGGCTACACAACCCAATTGTTCAAACATTTAAAAGGCTTTTTTTTTTTTTAACCTTCAAGGAAATGACATTGGTTCATGTTTTAATGTCGACATTTAAGGCAAGAGGACATGGTATTCATACATGTTTGAGCCAGCAGTCGTCTTAGCGTGACCGTGCTTCTCAGCTCCTTTAGCTCTCTCCTCAGTCTTGCACACTCCAACTCTCTGGCGCTCAGTTGCTCCAGTACATCCTGCGCACGCACGCACACACACACACACACACGCACACACACCACAAATTCAAGGAGGACAAACGCATACTGCACACACACACACACAAGTGACCGAAGGGCGTGGGACCTGGAGCACATACCTCTTGCTGGGCACCAGAGACAGAATTAGAGCGTGTTCTGGGCGTCTCCTGTTCCTTCTCCCACTGACTGCACTGGTCACGCAGCTGGCTCTCCAGCAGTCTGGAGGGAGAGACACAGACGACGACCTTGAATGAAAACTACGCAGTGCGTTGACAGCTTGACCCTTAACAAGTAGCTTGTTGCTAAGAGTGCTGAGAGAGACTGACTTGTTGGCCACTCGAACGGCATCGTAGGCGTGTCCCAGGTCCTCTCCTCTCATCTTTACTGCGGGGTCTTTGGCCACGCCCATCTTCTGCATCAGCTGGTCCTACAAGTGTATACAAAGTATGTGCACTTTGGGTCCCCGTGTGTGATTGGACGACATATCCCATACCCGGGATACGATAGGTGTCCGACTGCCAGCTGAAAGGTGCTAAGTTTCATCCCCGTTACAGGTTTCCTTGTGCACAATGTCTACCTACTAACTAATACTCATTTTACTCGTTTAATACTCAATACTCGCTTCGTATTTGCGATTTTCTCACCATTGGCGTCTCTGGCGCCCTCTCCTGGCCGGGACAGGTCACGCTGGCCCTGCGGACCTCCTCCGGCGAGGGGAAGGCCAGTGAGCGGGGAGCGGGAAACATGGGAGGGACGGAGAGGGTGGGCGAGGAGGGGCAGGGAGAGGAGGGGCAAGGAGAGGGGGGCTCCAAGCTAATACTCTGGGCGGAGACGGCCCTCCTGTGGCCCTTGGTGCCCTGCAGCAACATTGTCATCAACAGTGATGCTTCTAACACAAGACAGCCTGTGTGACAACAAAATGCACGTGTGTGTGTGTGCCTACATCGGTGAGCAGGCTCATCTCCCTGAGGTTGTCGTACCGCTGCTCCAGCCGGGTGAACTCTCTCAGCAGACCCTGATACTTCCTCCTCTCCTCGTCCAGCTCCGCCCTCAGGGCCACGCCCGCCTCGAACACAGCCTGACGCACGCACTCTGCACACACACACACACACACACACACACACACACACACACACACACACACACACACACACACACACACACACA
>JAODLI010074223.1:0-13423 GCA_027575585.1 Percopsis omiscomaycus
GTGTGTGTGTGTGTGTGTGTGTTTGTGTGTGTGTGTGTGTGTGTGTGTGTGTGTGTGTGTGTGTGTGTGTGTGTGTCCAAGTAGTGATACGAAGCGCATGGAGGAGCTGTTCAGTAGAAACCAGCAGATGAGAGAACAGCAAAGGATACTAACAGAAAACATTAAGACGCTGGAAAATAGGTGCGAGAATATTGATTGATGATTATCATTATTGCAAATACATACATTGATGTGATACTTAATTGCTTCTTTCCTGCGTGTGTGTGTGTGTGTGTGTGTGTGCGTGATGTGCAGGTTGAGAGCCGGGCTGTGCGACAGATGTTCAGTGACCCAGGAAATAGCCAAAAGGAAAGAGCAAGAATATGAAGCTTACCAGATACAGAACCTACAGCACATCTCCATACTGGGTAGCATGTCTGCCTTTCCACCCATTTAGCCAGCTAGCTAGCTAAGCCTGATGAATTGACTATATTCCAACTAAAGGTGGACATGTTGTTGTGCTGTTATGTGGGCCTGACGGTGAACGTCTTTGTGTTTTAGCAGGAGAAATGAACAACCTGAAAAAAGACAACAAGAAGCTTAAAGAGGAGGTCAGGAGTCTGCGGGGAGTATTAGAGTGAGTTCTTATTGCCTTTCACACAACCTTCAGATATAAATAACAAGAGGTAAAGGGGAATTCCGTCCAATATTGATCTGGGCCTCATTTTTCCAAACTCTTCCAACTGTGGTGATCGCTGTGAGCAAGATCTAATCAAACAGTTTAGAGTTCTGGGTTTGGCACTGTGGAGACTCAAAGAAACAAATGGGACCATCAGAAAAACAGTGTAACACACCTAATGCATGTAATATTTAAATCGCTATTGTAAAAACATACCAGGATTTGGGGTTTCTCTTCCGTCTTTGTCAAAGGCATGCACACATTACAATACATTTTAGAGACATGTACTTTAGTGGACCACTTGCACTTGCCTCAACCAACCAGAAAGGGAAATAAGTAACTTGCACACACACATACATACATACATACATACAACGAACAACATACAAACATGCACAATTGCCGCACAAATGTAAACACAAAAACATAATAGGATAGTCTAGTGGTCTAGGTGTTGGACTCCCAGCCAGAAGGTTGTGGGTTCGAGCCCCAGAGTTGGCTTACCAGTAAGCATCCTTGAGCAAGATGCCTAACCCCTACCTGCTCCATGTAATAGCACCATGTAACTGTCGCTTTGGATAAAAACGTCTGCTAAATGACCTAATAACACAAACAACATAATAATAATACTGTAATATCACAAATGTATAAACCGACATACAGTATATGCCATTAAACATGTATGCACATCAATAAATGCAATTAGACTTATAAATGTCTAATTAGACTTATAAATGTGTGTTTGTGTGTGTTTTGTTATAGAGGTCAGAGTGAGCACTCCTCCAACAGCACCACCCCAGAAGTGAAACCAGGAAGATCTCCTGAGCTTTCATCGCCATCTGCTGGTCTTTTGGCCCTCATCACTGCAGTGAGCAAGTCCTCCATACAGACAGCAGATGGCAATGATTTTGTATTAAAAACTGACCCAGAGCAAAGAATTGAAGGTGGGTAACATAACCTTTTTTGAAGAAGCTAGCTGCCACCCTTACTGTTACTTTTGTCTTTGTTTTTAGTTCAAAATTATTACCACCATCACCTCTACACATTAATTAATATTTGTTTTATTAAATTCAGCAGAAACACAACCCAGAAATCTCTTGGTAAGTAAAGCAATCTAAAATCTGCTGAAATTATCCCAATGTAGCCTACTAAACATGGTCTAAACCTATACAATATTTTTAAATATAAACAAAAAGCTTTAAATAGAATTTGCTTAATTTTCCACAAAAGTTTTTGCATTGAACAGCTAGGTATAGCTAGGTATAGCTGTTCAATGCAAGTTCAGGTATATCAGTAATGTCACCTTGCCAATTCTTAAAAGGTTGCCTACTGCACCTTTTAAATATTTATTTCCAGTGTTATTCCGCTTATTATTTTCTTTCCACAGGAGTCCACTAACGCAGTTTCTTTGGCCCCGAACACAGACCACAATGTTGCACGAGGAACTGCTGCAGAGAGGAGGTGAGTGAATGAAACTACTGTAGCATGCAGCCCACATCGTCAAGTTAAACTCGTACAATAAACCTGCATAGGATCATTTCTTAGGTAAAATATTAACTGTTAATTGCTATTAGTAATATAATTGCTTTTCCCAAACTCAAGTGAAAGCAACAGCAAAACAAGAGACCCATTGGGTTTGCTGATATAATTGTGTCATATTGTCCATTGTACTGGTAGTATATTGATACAAAGTACAGTAATAGATACTACTTTATGTTCACTGCCATTCACAGCGTCAAATATTTTGTAAAGCTTTTTTAAGCTTTCAAAAACAAACAGAGTTGCTATCTCTTGATCGCCAGTATGCAAAGTTTCAACTATGCCATCTCTTATACTGTATTTCAAAACCTGTCTTTCCTTTTATTTCAGAAATGGGAGTACTGAGGGAGCATATCAGGCAATCTCTTCTATCCCTTCATCTCATCTCCTCCTGAAAAACATCTCCTCTCTGCCATCGTCAGTGTCCGCCTCCAGTGGAGAACTGAACCCCAGGAAGCATTTGCTCCACACCCCTGTGCTCTACCGTCCCCGCCCAATCAAGAGTGGCACTCTCTCCCTCACCTGGCCCATGTCTGAAGCCAGCGAATGGGTCACCCTCACTGCATCTGCGGGGGGCGGTCTAGTGGTTCAGCCCAACCCCAAGCCCAAACCCAACCCCCCACCCTTCTCCAACCTGATCAATGCCAACCAGAATGCCAACCAGAACTCTCCAGTCAAGCGGACGGTTTTCGGGCAGCACTGGCCCAAATCAAATCGAAGCCAACCTAAAGAGCAGCCCACTGCGTTCAGGGCAAGAAGACTGTCGGAGCAGGGGCCAAGTGTAAGTGTAAAGGCCCAGGAGCTAACCAGGGTGTCCACCAGGGTGTTTGGGGAGGGACTCCGAGAGGAAAATGACAGCCCACTGGACCTATCAGATCGAGGGCGGCCTAAAATTTCATTCAGCCAATCGGCGAAGGATGATAATGAAGGGCAGAGCTCTGTCAGCGGTTCGAGGACGAACCCTCCATTACACATTCTTGGACGTTCTTCATCAGCCTCCCCTTCGTTTCCTCCCTCGGTCATGTCTGCAGACCCGTCCAATCAACAGCAGGAGGCAAATTCTGGCGATGTTAAGCACAAGGTAAATTAACTCCAATGTCCACAGACTGACAAACGCATGTTATAGCAAACAAATCTGCATTTTTTGATTGAGGTTAAATGATTCAGCCTAATTTTACTTATTAAAATGGAAATATTATGCCCTGCCACTGAGGTTTGCTATGAATTAACCCCTACAAAGCTGATCACCGTCTCTACTGGTAGTACTATATGTGTACATTTACTCCAGTTTATTGTTGTAGAATCTAATTTACAGTATATTTGATTTTATATTATTTTTAATACAAAATGTAAATATATCTCAAATTAAACATTATTTGCTTTGTCAGAAATGTGTTTTTGAGAAACAATGGAAGTCAATGCCAGATATTGATCTGGTTCTGGTCAATTATTATTTTTGCTTAACCTGACGCAAAAATAATAATGGGATGACTTCATATATTGAGGTAGGGAAGCCACAGGGTTTATAAAATGAGGGTTTAACAAAAGCTGAATTATGCTTTTGTTAAGAGACACTCCTTTTCTGAGAGTAAAATGTCTCAAAATTATTTGTAAATGCAAGTACCATTATCCACAAATATTCTACTATTTACAAATGCGTTTTGCTATCCACAAACACAAAATTCCTTACTCGTGACTTAAAAGCAAAACACATTTGTAAATCATAGAATATTTGTGGTACTTACATACACAATACCTTTAATAAACATTAATCTTCAAAAACAATAGTGGAATTAGCTGATTAATACCATGGTTCAATGAAATACCTGGCTGGTATTTTTGTTCTCTGGATCTGGCATTTTTGCACTTCATTAAGTGAATTTTCATGGGGGTCTTATGTCCATCCAATTAAAGGACGAGGAGCGGTCACAAAGTTGGGAGACAAACGGGAAAGCAGAGCCATCCAATGTGAAAAAAGTCCCTGCCCTAACTATCTCACTGCGGCCAGGTACAGTACGGAATATGTGTCCCGTTGAAATTAATTATTTATTTGTGAGTGGCTAAGTGGACAGGTAACTCATAGTTACATATTTCAATATGATCTCTACCAGTGGTGCAGCTGGAGAATATAAATTCTACCCTAATGAAAGTGCCCCCTTCCTCAAACGGCAAGGTAATCTCATTGGTCTATTCTTAATTTTTTCTTTGTTCTAATAAACGTTTCTTTGCATGATGCTTTTTAATAGTATGTATGTTAAAGCAGTTCTGAACTTCTATTAAACCTTGGACTTACTTAACTCAATATTGGATACACACATAGGCCTACTGATCATATTGACTTCTGTTGTTGCTTAAGTGTGTCTACAAAACTGATTGTGTCTCTATGGGTACAGTTTTCTCAAATTACGTTTGTATACAAAATTGTGTCGAATTAACCAGAGATTACAAAGTAGGGCCTACTACTGTGTGTCAAGGCTCGAGAAATGCTCGGCACAGTTCCACGTCCGTTTAGTCCAGTCCGCGTTTTCCCTGTGTTCCATGTTTTGTTACGTTCCTGGTTTTCTGTCTCCCTCGTTGCTTTGTGAGTTCATTTGATGATTGTTTTGGCCTGTGTCCCTGTGACTTTAAACCCTGTGCTCCTGTTGGTTTCTTGCATGGTGTAGCTCCTAGTTGTGTGTGTTGTACTGCTTAATGTTTTCCTAGTTGCCGATTCCTTTGTCTGCCTCTGTTCCTGATCCTAGCCTATTCCCTCTTGTGCCTTTGCCTTTTCGATTGTTTACACGTTACTGAACCCTGTCTGTACCTGGACCTCAATTCTGCCCACAGTAAAAATCTTGTCTGACCGCACCTCTGCCTCCTTGTCTCCTTGCTTCCTTGCCTTTGGGTTTGCTCGCAAAAACCTTAACACTGGGTTATTTTGAGAACTTGAATATTTTGTGAGGCTTTTGTTCCTCCGTTTGTTTGTATTGTAGTTTCTACAGCGTAGAACCTAAGAACTCTATACTTAGATTCGATTTTGGTCAGAAACTATTGCTACAGTTGGAAAACATGGGAACATATATAAGAATATTCTTATGAACTTCTTCTTCGTACTTTATAAGATTTATCTAAAGAACCGGCCACTGATAAGGTGTAACACTTACAGGACAATTGCATTAAACAGAACAAAGATTTTCCCTTAATGATCAGTGGTTAGTCCAGACCTAAACAGAGTCCCCA
This sequence comes from Percopsis omiscomaycus, assembly GCA_027575585.1. NCBI lineage: Eukaryota > Metazoa > Chordata > Actinopteri > Percopsiformes > Percopsidae > Percopsis > Percopsis omiscomaycus. The sequence goes on from JAODLI010074223.1 coordinate 5,417, forward strand.
GTGGCCTACATGCAGCCCATATGTACTGTACATATTACACATGAGTTTAGTTTGGTAGTGATCACTTTCCACTTACTTATCATTCATTTTGTATAAATACAATAAACTGGAAAGTTTGACATTGTAACATAAAACCTGTTTTACTTAAATGGCTTCCTATGATATTCGTTTCCCATTATCAGCTAATGACAACAGCGGATACAGAAAACAAATCAGAGGCCCAGGATAATGACAGGACTTTCTCTGGGTCAGAGAGCATCTTATGTTCCAAGAGGAAAAGGTCATCCTCCACCGATTCTGACAGAGAGTCGGACACTGGTAGGGTGACACACCCATACAAGTACATTTAATGTTTTAGGAATGACTGTAACGGCAGGTGTTTGAGATTACTGTCTGATTAGACCGCTTCCCAGGATCAAGGCAGGCTATGCTGTAATTGCTGTAAAGGTTTGTGATGTCACAAATCATAAAGCCAATCCTAAAGAAGGTGTCAGTTGTCCTGGCCAAAAGACGTGAAATTGTGGGACAGCAGTCCAAGAGGTCTAAACAGCCAATTTATCTCATTACAGTAATTTAGTAATTTAGGAGCAGGTAGAGGTTACAGTAAGTACAAGTATTTAGAAGTAGATAGGGTTTACAGTAACTACATGTGTTGAGAGGCAGGAAAGGGTTACAGTCATAAAGAGCATGGAGCAGGTACACCTAGGGACAAGGTTATCTTGCACCTACTATGCTAATAGCCTACTTACTACTACTGCCTCCCCCATGTAGTCTCTTCTCCCAGGAGAAAATGGTGTTTGTAGAATTAATGAATGACAAATAAGAGATCCTTCACCTTCTCAGATATTCAGCAGGAAAAGAACTTCAAAAGCAAAGTAGAGACAACGGAGAGGACCACAAAGTAGTTTCCACAAAGAGACGGTAACGTACTGTAACAACTTTTTCCTCATTAATGTAATATTCATCATTTATCGAATGTTCTTTCTCACAAACAATGCAACACACCCCTGCTCAGAAGTTTAGTATACATACATACAATTCTTGTGAGGTGGTTGTGGGGGTCGGCATGCCCTTAGCCTTTTAACACGACTGCCGAGCCAATTCCTATAAATAACCAATCAAAAAATATATAACCCACATGAGATGTCTTTGACGTCTGTACTGTATTCTAATTTATGTGTCATCTCTGGTGTGTTGTCTTACAGTATCTCCCCTCAACTGTCATGGATGACTGAGCCAAAGTGGAGGCTGTCCCAATGGCCTCAAGCTACATGACTTTTGGTCTACTGTGAAGTAGGCCTTGTTTTGGAAGTGTGACATGCCAACAGTAGTAGCAGAAGTGTCAACTGGTAACCGTTTTTTAGATTTAAAAAAACAAACAACATTTTATCAGACTTGTATGATTTAGTTTATTATCGTCTATGACCAAGCAATCCTCCCAAAGCTTTCTATTTTTAAAACAAAGCACTTTCACAATATATAATCGCAATATAATGTACACATGTGTATCATGTATTTTTAGTTGCTTCTTTTCCCGTCAAGGTTGTCACCTTTTAATTGACAAATAGGACAGCAACCCTACCCCCATGTTCAGAAGAAACATCTTCCTCTTCCCCTTTTTCATTTTCAGAAAGCGGATATTGCAAGTCTTAACTTTCCACTTGCAGCTGTGACAGCTGCTATTAAGAACTGGGTGGATGTTGTTGATAGAGACAGATAAACCAAAAAAAAATAGCATGTCATCGTGTCCTTTGTTACTTAGTCGTGTTCTTTCCGAAATTCTGAAATAGCTTGGCACAATAAGGTCCTTTTTTTCACAAATGTAGTTGTCATTACCTTATTACCGATGTGACTGTTGACTCATCCTAATGTAGCCATATTCATTTTCTGCTGTTTCCACCATCTAACGTGGGTGCAATGTAATTCTTTCATCATTGTGTACAAAGTCAATTAGCAAAGAAACATTGCAAATAGAGTGAGAAAAATGTCCATTTGCTGCCACTCTCCTCCGTTGATATTTGAGTTGTCAGTGATTATACCATGTTGTGCTTATTTTCTTTTTACAGTTAAATGCCTTGTTCTCTGATACTATGAAAAGGGATGATTTGGTACATTGGCAGTGCTATCTGGTCACAACGCAACTGCACTCTGTCTGTTTGAAAGCTGTCATATTCTTTTGACTTTCACATTTGACAAGTACATTTCTTTCATGCTGATTCTTCAAAAAAGAGAAGGTAACTAGCCTACTTCTTCCATGGTGGAAAAGCAGAAAGCAGCACATTCTGTTTTTTTTGTACAGTTGTATCAGCAAATCTAATGGGTCTCATGTTAAGCTGTGTGTTTCACTGGGACTTGGTAAGTCCCAATTCTAATAACAATTAAAAGATAATATATTTTTCATAAAAATATATCATACACAGCTTTAAATACTGTTTTGTAGAATGTAAAAAAATATAAAACAAACAAAAAAACAGGTATACAGAATGTAAAAGAACAAACGGAGGCAGGATAGGCTAGTTGTTAGGGTGGTAGACTCCCAGCCTAGGTTTGATCCTCAATGTGCCTGGCTTACCGTGACTAATCTTTAGATAAAAAGCCAAACCATGCTTTGGAAGTGTCTGCTAAATTACCTAATTGTAATATAGCCACACTCTTATTCTGTTGTATAATGACTTTATTGCATGAATAAATTTATATCCTTATGCCAGCCTTGAATATTTATTCATTCGGTGTGCCCCTTTTATTATTCCTTCACTTTCTTTCCAGAAGGTTTGGGAAACAAGATGCCACACAAAATGGAGACTTGGTTGCTTACATTATACAAAACAAATGTGCTGTTATTTTTCAGGTATAGAAAGCTGTGATAGCAACTGGAACACCTCCATTATTAACACGTCTGTGATGTAGCATGAGATTCCCATGTCTTCACCCATGGAAAATACCCTCAATCAACCCTGAACAGGGATGTACAACAGTCTAATGCAAAGTAGGAATTTTGTATTTCAAATCAGTACATTCAGCCTAAAAATAAAGTGGTAAAGCACGTATCCATACATAGGCTACTTATATCAATCCAGACATAGCATGACTATATTTCCTTGTTCAAATTAAAAGCGGTAGTGCTCTAGTATCATTATGCAAGACAATTTTACATCCTATTTTTAGCAGGGAATTTCCAAATGTCTTTTCTCTGCTCTGCCCCCTCTGGTCAATAAATAGCTTACACACAGCTTTTCCCCTTTAACATGACACATTGGGTTCAGAAAGGCATAGCTCCACATTGTTGTAGACATGTAAATATCCTGCTATCCTGTACAGGTAGAGACACTGTAATTGCCTATACTGTAGATAATAATTAAAGTTATCTTTGATCATAAGCCCACTAAAGTTCCTCTTTCTCTCATGGCTGTTTGCATATGGAGGGCTATGGCCTGGTGCTCGGAGAAAGACCCATTGTGCATCATCTGTCACTCACGTTAAAGTAGAAATGAATTTGTTATAAAACCTTGACTTTTTAGCTTTCTTTACCATAATATGAAGTCTTCCTGCCAACATTCTTTATTAAATAATCCATAATTTATGGACCAGAAACTAAGATAAGATAAGATTGGATAACACTTTAAACACTTCATTGATCTGGGTGGGGCTGTTGCAGTAAAAGAAATGGACTGGTCACAACAAGAGAGGTACAAGAGGATTCAAAACAAATTCGCACCAAGCAGCAAGGATTATTAACAGCTAAAAGGAGGGCAGTCCTAGCTCAATATCAACTCAGGGGATGTTTTGCAGTCTGATGGTGGTGGCACAAAGGAGAGCCTGAAACACTCCGTATTGTATGTTGGTGGGATTCGATGGTTGAAAGTGCTCCCCATCTGATACAGCTCAACGTAGAGGGGATATGAGGTGTTTTTCAAGAAGTTATTGGTTTGTTCCTCATTTTCCTCTCTACCACGGCCTCCAGACTGCCCCCGTTCTTGTACAACCAAAGAGCTGGCCTTCTTAACTTTTGACACTTGTGTTTGCTGTGGTGTCAAGGTTTGCCAACATTGAAGGCCGTGACTTCCGTGTACACGGTCCTCGCTTGCTGCGCGCATAGCCAAAATTTTGTGACCACACATCTTGTATGCTTTGCCTGCACGTTGACTGCGCATGTGCAAAAACTGAGTGTGTAGTGATGCAGTAGGTGGGAATAAGCAGAGTAGTATGGCAAGCCGTGTTAACATTTAACAGCCAGACTGGATAAGTGTTGCAGATATCTGTAATTCAGTTTTGCCTAGTCAAAAAGAACATTTCAGATATCCGCAACTACATTCTTCCTATCCATATTTGTCATTTCAGATATCCACAAAGACATTCTTCCTAGGACAAATGACGTCATTCATTTGTATGGAGTTTGTCATTATAGATATCTACAATTCAGATATCTACTATGTGAATTACGGATATCTGCAACTGAATTGTAGATATCTGTAATTCCAGTTTGAGATATCTACAATTTGATTCTGACTAGTCATAACTCCAGTTCAAGATATCTTTAATTCACCTTAATTCAAGATATCTACATGTTTCTTTTTAGATATCTTAAATTAGGTTTTGACTAGTCAAAATGACGTTGTAGATATCTGTAACTGGAATTATGACTAGTCAAAATGACGTTGTAGATATCTCAAACTGGAGTTAGGGATAGTCGTAATTTAATTGTAGATATCTATTATCAAGTTATGGATATCTTGAAATGAATTTTGATTTGAGATATCTGAAATTTGAGATATCTAACTTTCATTCTGCCTAGTCAAAATGTAATTACAAATATCTTGAATTAGAGTTTTGACTAGGCAGAATGACGTTGCAGATATCTGTATGCAAATTAGGCCCGCATCCGACTTTGGGTGGGAGCAGAGCGTGTTGTTGTTGTTCAAATCCTCAAATCACATATCACGTATTAACTGTTAACTTGTAATTGGCACCATGTCGGAGCAGCCAGAGGGCGAAGGAGTTTTTAATAATCTTTTTAATGCTGCAGCCCATGCAAAACAACCCACTATGGCAAGCCCTTTTAACATTTAAAAGCTAGGTTTGACTATCCGGAATTAAATAAACCCATTTCTTCTTTGAGTATGGCGGGGAGGGAAAATTACGTATTTATGGATATCTAAAATAGAGCAACTTCATGCACAATAATTTGCACTAGCCATAATGACGTTTGATATATGTTTAACTTTCATTTGGCCTAGGCAAAACTGAATTACGGATATCTGCAATTGTCATTTCGACTAGTCACAATTACGTTACAGATATCTTGAATGACAATTCCAACTATTCAAAATGTAATTATGACTATTCAGAAAGACATTGTTGATATCTACAATGTTAATTCTGGATAGTCAAACTGAGCTTTTAAATGTTAAAAGGGCTTGCCATAGAGTAGGGGGAGTGGGAGTGACAGAAGAAGAACATTTTAAACTGCTGACCAGGTGGAAAGAGAGCATAAAAAATTAAGTAAGGTTGTAGTGCAAATGCGTCCTACCACGGTTCGTTTTTTAGGTTTCTCTCTCTGGCTTGTTTGAGTGCTGGAGTGTTATAAATATAGTTCTCGTTTCCCATGCCTTGTGTTCCTGGTTCCTTTTCCTGGTGGTGGCAGACCTCTGACTACAGACTTGTACGCTGGTACAAGGTGCTTTATGTCTCCTTCACATTGAGATACATCTGGTCCAGAAACTTAAGGATTCAAGGATTCAAAGTTGTATTTATCACATACTGTACATTTGCAGGTGAAAAAGGTGAAACACCAATTAGTGGAATGTATTCCCTACCAGCATCCCAGTGTGCAAAAATACAAAAACACAAAGCAAGTAAAAATAAAGTAAAAAAAATGTATTATAATAATAATTTAAGTAAACAATAAAATAGTATTTACAAATTTAATAATAACAATTAATAAAATATGTGAAAGAGACAATAATGAGAGAATTAAATGAGCCGTTCGTAAACTATATGGTTTAAAAGTGTCTTGTGCGTGTGCTATGCAAGTACATATGCAAGCACAACGGTGTTGCAATTGTCCAGACTGTCCTGATAAGGAGTTTTCATTCAGAGTCCTCACAGCCTGGGGAAAGAATCTCCACCTGGGCCTCTCTGTCCTGCAGCCCAGGCTAAGATAACGTCTTCCTGACCGCAGTAGAGATAAAAAGCTGCGACCAGGATAGCTGGAGGATGGCAATCCTCCTGGCTTCACACTAGTGAGTGCAAACCAGGAGACAGCAGCAAGGAGAATGAAGGTGGAAAAGTCACCTTAGTTAACTCTAAATGCTAACCCAGGACACATAACTGTAAAGATAAATCCTCCTACTAACGTATAAATCTCTCCATGGACTTGCACCTCGGTATCTCACAGATCTGATTCATCCCTACAACTAGTCACGGTCCCTGTGGTCCTCTTACAACAACCTGCCCGCTGTCCCTAAATCCAGGCTCCGGACATTTGGGGACAGAGCCCTCTGTGTCGGTGCACCATCACTATGGAACAAGCCCCCCTTTTTGTTTGTTAAGCGTCCTTGGGTTTGTGAAAGGCGCTATATAAATCTAAGTTATTATTATTATTATTACTATAAGCTCCTGATACTACTGTATCTGCCTCGGAAGGTCCCACGTCTCTTTTTACATCCCACCATCATCTTCATTGTTGCTGAGATTTCAATCATGTCGCCCTTTCCAAAACCCTGACAATACCCTGCATGTAGTGTGTCCTAAGCTGTAGGACAAAGGAGAACAACGTGGGAAACTATGTAGGGATAAGGATGGGAAACTCTGAGAATCCTGTTTGTTGACTACAGTTCAGCCTTCAACACCATATTTCCCCCAAGGCTCCTCACCAAGATCAGTGACCTGAGCTTGAGCAACCCCATCTCCTGTACTGCCTGTACACTAGCGACTGCGTGGCCACGCTCGGTGGGTCAAACCACATTGTGAAATTTGCAGAACACACAACAAGAATGTCTACAGTACCTCGAGGAGCTGGAGAACCTGACACAGCGATGCCAGGTCAACACCCTGTCCCTAAACTCTGCACATCAACACTCAAGAAGGTCAAGAAGGCCCACCAGCGCCGGTACCACCTGCGTCTCCTCAGGTGTGCCATCCAGAGCCTGCTCCCTGGGAATATTACCACGTGGTTTGGTAACAGCACTGCCATGGACCAGAAAGCTCTGCAGAGGGTGGTAGTTCATGTTCGACCGAACGTATCACCGGCGGTGTTCTACTGAACCAAGAAGACATTTACAGAGGACGTTGCCGGAATAAAGTCAGCTAGTTCATCCTACCAGTCAGGTATATTCCCATGCAGCCATATCACGCGTTTCCAATGACAATTTATGGAAGGCAAGGTTTAATCTTTCTCCTCTTTTACCTTTACCTTCACACCATCTCTCCTTCCCCACCAATAGATTCTCATAACCATACTTCCAACATCTCTGCAATCCCGATCGCCATCTTTACTGGTAGTATGTTACTCTCTTTAGCAGAAGCAACTGTTGTGTAGTAGTGTTAAATTTAAGATATACTGTGTTTTGTATTTGACATTGAAATATGCAGAGATGTTGGAAGTATACTTTTATGAAACAATGGAAGTCAATGGAGAATAAAAACAACTAATTGTTTTTGGTTCAGCACCTAATGAGAGTGGCCTCTTTCGTGGTGGATTCATTCATGGTGAACATAAGCCTGAGGACTTCCTACTGAGGTAAGGTTGCTACACAGTGGAGCGTTAAACAAAAGTTCAATTACCCTTTAAAATCACCCAAAGCCATTAAAGGGCCAGTGTGTAGTTTTTAGTGACATCTAGTGGTGATTGTTGCGCATTGCAAACAGCCAGTCACTCACGGCGTACCCCCACCTTTGCAAACACGAAGAAGCAGCTACGGTGTCCGCCGAAAAAGAAAACATGTCGTTGTCTGAGACAGCCGAGAGTGTCAATTCAAGCGTTGAGGTATTTTTATTTAGAGATATTAA
>JAODLI010074224.1:0-13422 GCA_027575585.1 Percopsis omiscomaycus
GTGTGCGAAGGGAAGGGGATAGATGGGTGCTTGGGGGGAGCGAGCTGGGGTGGGAGGGGGTTTGCGGGAGACCTGCAGAGGTACTTGTGGGGAGAGGGGGTGGTGGTGTGGATAGAGAAAACGGGATAGGTGTGGCTGTTGCATAGGGCCCTACTGAGGAGGACTGCGTATGTATAGGCCTACAGCGTTTGGAGCGCTCCTTTTATTTTTAGACATCTGATATTTTAGACCCGAGAACTAATAAATGTTCAGCCGGTTTTCTCAAGTCAATATTTTATTGACCTGCGAATTGTGCCAGGATGGATGCATGCGCATACGGGAGTCTAGTCGTGATATGTCACAGTAGGCTACATCTCCACTTGACTGGTGGTGACTCATCCACCACTTCCCTCATCCCACAAACCGCCCCTCTTCCTCATCCTCTTGCCGCCGCATGCTGCATGACAGAACTGCAAGCATGCACATACAGTAGCCTATAAACACTTGCAACAGGCACACAGGGGGTGGGCGGGTCAGGCATCGCACCTGAGTGATATACGATAATTAGGAAAGGTATTTATCTGGTGGAATGCTGGAGAAGCGTCCTGCTACCTGCGTTGCGGTGCGTGTTGCCAGAACCAAGTAAGCCTTACACACGTACACGCCCATATGAAGGCACGTGGTAAATTTGGAGTGGTGTGCAAGCACGGGACACGAAATAAAACAATGAATTATGTATTACGATACGCATAGGCTATAGACTGCATAGTGTAGCGCGTGTCGATCGTATTGAATCACAGTAACGCTGTTTAGGTACAATGAATGTCCTTGACCAATAGTTCTGGCACTATGGGTGACTGTTCAAGTGACAGATGAATTGGTGCAAATCCAAGGTAGACAAGATGAGTTCAGGGTAGAGAGAAAGAAAGAGAGGGAATTCACGTCAGAATCAGAAACATTGAGTCTTCTCTTACATTAACTAAATGTAAGATAAACCCTTTATCTTTATCAAACCAGACCTTTAAAAATACGGTCTTGTTTTTATGTAGCTAAAACATGCTGTGAATTTTTATTTTTTTTACTTAGCCCTCCCGTGACGTCATCAAGTATGGTCAGGAATAGGAGAGAAAGGAGGAGGGAAAGCCGATTTCAGGATTACACTGTGGGATTACACCCAAGGCGAAATTGCTACTAGATAGATAATATGGTCTAAATAATTGATTTAGTTAAGGTTAACATTCTGCCGTTTATCTATCAGCTAGCCTAAACAAGAGTAGTACAATATCAGGTGGACCACATCATTCAGTTGCTGACAACAACGGTACAACAACCTGGTTTCCTTGGCAACGCCGCAGACGTTCGGCAATCGTCGTTCCTTTAAACCTCTTTTTGCTGTGTGCTGCCGGCCTGCCGCGTGGACTATAATGTCTGCAGTCCCCGAAATGAACACGGATTCCAGCAAGTGGCTGGATGCTCACTACGATCCCGTAGCCAACCTGTATACGTTTTCATCATGCATGGATCTTGCAGACCTGAACGGCGACGGCGAGAACAAGCTTGTCGTTGGGGACCTGGGCACTGGCTCTTCCAACAATAAATTAAAGGTGTACAGGGGTACAGCTCTTATGAACGAGAACACATTACTGGACCAGCCTACGGGCCTTGTGTCCTTTCTAATGGACCTACACGAGCCTCGTATTCCCGCCATCGCTGTGGCTTCTGGCCCCTTCATCTATGTGTATAAAAACCTGAGGCCCTACTTTAAGTTCACTCTACCTAGCTTGGATGTCAATGCATTGGAACAGGTAGAGGACTAGCCACACTGGAACCAATAATATTGTCATCTATAGTAACACAATAGGCTGCTATCATCCTTGTCGTTTCACAATTTGTTGCAATTAATTTTAGTTTGTTTAAGAGCTTTGACATGAATAGACCCAGGCTGCAAAGCAAACACAGGAAGTAATAAAACACATCAACATCATAGAGCTATAAACAATTGACTAAACAGGGAAAACTAAAACTAGATTGTGTAAACTAGTATTTCATGTATATTGTTAATTGTGAGTATTGTATTGTGCCTCGCTCTGTCGCAAAAACAAATTTTTACCCTCTGTGATTTCTTCTCATGTTGTCTGTTCTTCCTTTGTTTCTTGTCGTTTACTTCTATTCCCCTTTTCGTGTTTCACCTCCTGTCAACAGGACGTGTGGCATCAGGCCAAGGAGGGCCAGATCGATCCTCTGACCTTGAAAGAGATGTTGGAGGGCATCAGGAATAAAGCTGACATTCCTCTCTCTGTCAGATCATTGAGGTTCCTGGCTCTCGAGCCACAGGACATGAAGGAGTTTGTAGACCTTCACAAGCAGCAGCCGATAAGACGCCAGGTGACATTAAGACGATGGAAATTGAGTCGTAGTGGCAGAAAATAAGAGGGTATACAGCAGTGAAGTAAATATTGATATTTTAGCCATAAATCAAGTGATCACCAATCCACTCTTTTTAATCTCTTGCTAGCTACTGGTCCTCCGACTAACACGGTTCCTTATGCTCTAACATAACTATGAGGTCACGCACACACCACACACTTGCATCATTAAAGCGTCATCTAATCTAGTCTCCTGATTGCAGACTGTCATCACCTGCGTTGGAACGCTTAGGAAGAGTACAGCTGATGAGGATGGAGTCAGCTGTCTGTTGATCGGCACGGAGAGTAATGACATTTACATACTGGACCCTGAAGCTTTCACTATACTCTCTAAGGTACATTTACTGGAAGGTTTTAAAAGAAGCCCCAGCAAGGATGGTCCCCATATGATAGACCAGTAATCATGTCTGGTTGAAAGACTATTTTTAATTTGAATTCAAATAGAAGGAAAGTGTCATCTCTAGCCTAGTGTAGCTGGCGATTACTAAGAAAACCTTAACACATTTTACAGTCAAGTCGGAGAGCCTTCGGGTAAGTAGGCTAGTTTTTTCTTTAGTTAATTTCCACATTTAATGGGTTCATTCAAGTTTTTAAATCCTCTTCCAAGGATTACACATCTCTTACACATGTTGAAAATTGCTCTGAAACATAATCAGTTCACCATCACATTGGATTATTTGCGTCTTGCATTGTAAGGTTATGTTTTGAAAGGTATATCTACATAATGTAATACTGAACGGGGGCATTTCCTCTGCTTCTACTGCTGTAGATGGCACTGCCCAGTGCCCCCACCATGATGGATGTGACTGGCCAGTTTGATGTAGAGTTCCGCATCACCGTCGCTTGTCGCAATGGAAACATCTACATCCTGCGGAGGTAAGAGAGCCGTCTGACTTCACCGTACAGGTGATTGCTCTGTCCCGGGCCTGGCACTGAATCATGTCATGAACCATGGTTGTCCCCATACCGTGTCTCTCTTTTATTGGAAAACGGCAACGTAGTTTCCAGTGTTGTACACATTAGCTCAGTAGAAATGTGTAGTAACCAAGCCAGTAAATCTAAACATTGTCTATGAATTGGATTTAAAGTGTGGGTAAACTCCACATTAGAGCATATGTATGTCCAACTAGGACATTACAAAATGCCTACAAAAGAGAAACAGTGGAGGGTTAGAGGGAGGCAAGCTAGAGGGGTGTGGCCAGACCCCATAAGCACGATGTCAAGATGCCTTGGTTACAGCCGTTATCTCAAATCAGCCAATAGCAAAATTCAGCTGCAATAGCCAGTAATGACCGGTAGAAGGCAGTCACCGTGCATTCATACAATGCATAGTCACAGTTGTACACTATACACACTTATGTGACGAATTTAACAGTTTTATTTGATAAATACAATGTTTTTCAACAGGGGGAAAATGTGGTGTTTAGTTACTAGTTAAAAATGACTCTTGTTGTTGGGAATGTTGAGCTGATTTTTTGTCTCTTTTGCAGGGACTCGTCCAAACCCAAGTACTGCATTGAGCTCTCCTCTCATCCAGTGGGGCTTGTCAGGATGGGAAAGAATGTGGTGGTAGGCTGTGCTGAGGAGTGCTTGCAGGGCTTCACGCAAAGGGTAACTCGTCCTTCGGTCTTTCTTCTCTCTCTCTTTCCCTCCATTGGTCTGTCTTTTTATTTCTGTCTGCATTCATGGGTCTTTTGGTCATGCTACTTGAATTGCATTGAACTTTTCCTAGTTAGGTACTGATATTTATATGGACAGATCCTATTCTGATGACTCTATTTACTAAATGCTCCTCAAGTCATGTGCAGTCAGAGAAGGCCTGAATGGGTTTATATCTGTCTTTTTAAGGGGAAGAAGCTGTGGACAGCCCGCCTTCCTGCCCCCATCACCACAATGGCCTCCATGGACCTCCCAACCAGAGGCTTCCAAGCAGTACTGGTGGGACTGGCCAACTGTGAGGTCCACCTCTACCGGGACAAAAACCTCCTCAGCACCATCAAGACGCCCGATGTGGTGATCAGCATATGCTTTGGTCGGTACGGTCGAGAAGACGGGACCCTCATTATGACCACTAAAGGAGGAGGTCTGATCGTCAAGATCCTGAAACGGACGGCCACGTTCGATGACCGGGACAACACCCCGGGCCCTCCGATGGCCCAGAGCATCCGCCTCAACGTCTCGAAGAAGACCAAGCTTTACGTAGACCAAACCATGAGGGAGAGGGAGAACGCGGTGGCCATGCACAGGGCCTTTCAGATGGACCTCAGCCGCATGCGGCTGGCTGCCGCCAAGGCCTACGTCAAGGCCCTCGAGTCCAGCCTGGCGCCCATGTCCGCCAGCCTGACAGAGCCCCTGAAAATGAATGCCGTGGTGCAGGGCCTGGGCCCGTCCTTCAAGCTCACCCTCAACGTCCAGAACACGGCCGCGTGCCGACCGGTCATGAACCTCACCATCAGCTTCCTGTACGACGAGAAACTGTACAGCATGAAGAACCCCTATTTCAAAATCCCCCTGCTGGTTCCTGGACTGATCTACCCCATCGAAAGCTTCGTGGAGTGCACAAGTGACAAGGGGATATCCGACATCATTAAGGTGTTTGTTCTTCACGAAGGCAGGAGCGCCCCCTTGCTCACAGCCCACATCAACATGCCTGTCAGCGAGGGACTGGCGCTCAACTGAGCGAGACATTCACAGCTAGAAGCCCTATTTATTGTAAGGAAATGTAGCATTATGTAGATACTGCATCAGATCTCCAACATCAGCTGACAGTGTGTTATTGGAGATTAGCATTTGGTATATATAATACCATTATACCAATATAATACCAATTTGGTATTTATTATAATACCAAATAAGATAAAACGTTAACTGTACAAGACAGATGTTAAAGCTTGAGGTGGCTGCGGGTGCAATTGAGCTACAGTAAATTCAGTAGCTATTTCAGCTATGTGTGTTTATGAAATATTGGTTGATTATTTCAAAGTAATGTTTTTGCACAACAGATTTAGGAGTTCTGAAAGAAAACATGTAAATGCATGTCTTCCCGTCAAGATAACCGATAACATTCCATTTAATGTCAAGTTGTGCTAGGGTTATCCAACTGTTTCAGTCTGTTCATGTTTTTCACTCAGGGATTCAGTTATACACTACCCTTCTGGCAGAGGCTTTTATTTTGTAAAAGTAAATAAATAGTGAACATGCATTTATAGCAACAACGTCTGGAAAATTCTGTTTCCATGTAGCTTGTGTAGCAGTTAAAGAGCAATGACTGGATCGTATTTCTGCTGTTTGCTGTTGTGAGAAAGCCAATAACAGCTTCACATCTCGTGATTCAATTATACTGTGCCTCTTCTCACTGTGACATATTCAATTATACTGTGCCTCTTCTCGCTGTGACATAAACACAAACGTGCACTGTGTACAGTAAGCCTACTGAGGGTTTCCTGGGCGGTTCAGTGTGTGTCATCTGCTTAAGGCGACTGCAGCCACACATTGGGTTGAGTGTTTTCATGGCAGTAGAGTCCAGGGTGGTACTATCAAGGGGGGGGGGGGGCACGGAACTCTGTGTTGGGACTTCTCTCTCTCACACACCCATGCATGGTGTTAACAGTCATGAAAGACACCTTCATTCACATTAAGCTAAAATAGGTGTGTATGCGCACATACACTCTCTCTTTCTGTCTCTCACACATAAACACACAAACCACAATGTCAAAGATGTTACTTTACTGACGAGAACACTCCCACGGCAGCAATTGGTCTGTGTTAAATTTGGCATAATTGAATTGAAATGCAGTCTGGACATTCCTCCCCCACCCTAAAACACACACACAAGTTAATATGAAAGGTTGACATGTTTCCCTTTTTTAATTAAAGATGTAACATATAAAAACAGAAAAGGATACAAATATATAAATAAGACATGGCAAAATACAGTTTTCAGTATTACAATAAGCATTACAAGCACAGACTCAATACAGCCATGCCATGCTTTTCTTCAGTTCAGTTTTTTGTTAATTTCATGTCAACCATTGTCTTTGTTCAGCCGGGTAGGCCTGAGTTTCAAAGATTTTGCATGTTTTAACCCTTGAAAATACTCCATATTTCAACTTGTATTTTATAATTACTTGAAATAGTAACAGATATTGCAAGGGAGCAATATCTTTTTGACCCTGGCCTGTTCTATACTCCAGCTAGTGTCATATCAAACATTCAACAGAAAACATTTGACGACATTTACTCAAGCATATTACACGGAACAGACATATTAAACGACAACACAATTAAAAATCACAACAGGACCAGCCCGGTTTAAATTAATGGCTAAACTATAACACAAAAACAGTGTATTTTATTACATAACCCTTAATTAAAATGATGTGTATAGCATTTTGGAATAGTGCAATTTGTTTTAAAGAATTATATGTCAAGGTTCTGCCAAAAAAGGTACTTCACTTTAACTAGGCCATAATTATAGTAGTAATACATAGTGCTAGTTGTTGAAGTGAAACAACCATAGCAGAATACAATCTGAGTCGTTAACATTTGCAAATTTACTGTAGGACAATATTTTCCATGTTTTAATCGTCATTAAATGTTTCTACACTTTCTACACTACATGACTTTTACTAACAATTTACTTAAAACTAATGGCAAAGTCAAGATATTTGCATTTTGGACCCACAGGTTTATTTAGTTCAACTCATAAACTATGCTTCTTCAGAAACCTCAAAAATCCCTAATAAACATCTGTTTACATACAATATTCAGCTGTAATTCACCTGTTTAGCTATTTCTTTTTTTATATGAACAGACTTAACAAATACAATAAAGTAAATAAAGCAAATTTAACAAAAGGCAAACATTGACATGATAAACAAGATAGAAGATATACGAGATACAAATAGAAAATGTATAATTATAGAGTTGGCCTATAATCAAAAGAAGATGTAAAATGAAAACCCCCTGGTAAATTCAAGTCATACCACCATATAATCTTCAAAATGGCAATATGGTTGTCAGCAAGACTAGGGCTGATCATTTCAATTAAACAAAGCCAAACAAAAAAGTCAACAGCAGCAGCATTGTGCGTTCCTGCGCTGCAACCCAGGATTGCTAGAGTTTTCCAGGATGAGGCTGTAAAAAACACCAGCAAAGATGATCTGGGCCATAAGGGTTACCCTGATTGGGTTACCAGAGCTAGCAACATTTGAGCCAGGTTGCGACCCCGCTTGGGGGGGGGCTTGCAACATATGAAACACTTTCTTTTTAACAGCATAACATATAGCATAAAAATATATATTAATATATCAACAACCCTTAACCATTAATAATTGGAAAATCTATGCATATTTTATGAACCTAGATTAAAAGTAAAAAAACTCAAAATGTCATCTTCTTTGGGGGTCCTGACCCACATTTAACAAAACACTTCTCTGTAGGACTAAGAAATCAAGCCTTCAAATTCAACTTGTTATTTCTGTCTATCTATCAAACATTCTGGGCATTAGGGATTCTGTGTGTGACCCTTGTATGTTGGTTCATTGTTTTAGGCATTATGAGATCCTCTGGATGCGAGTATCTATAAACACCCAAGATAGGCATGTAAACATGTACACCATTACTTTATCCTGAAATTCAATTGGCAAAATCACAAATTCACAACGCCACGTTGAAGCTGGTCTGTGCTCAACTAGTGTTGCAGCCGTTGTGCATATGCTGTTAGGCATTTTGATTGTGTATGTGTGTTTGTGTGTAAACCAGTGTTAATTTTGATAGTGATATTTGGATTTAGTCTAGTCTTAGTTGTTTCATTTTGATTTTGTCTAGTTACTGTCAAGTCAACAAAATCTCTAATCATTTTAGTCCACTCATTGTCCTTTTAATTTAGTCCTCTTATCTTCTCTCATTACATTGACAATACCCATCAATGTGTTTTCAATAAACTAGGGTTATAAATATAAAGAATAACTATAGGCGGCCCTCGTATTTCAATGGGCTATAAGCTGCTCACCTGACCGCAGATAACTTGTTGCGAGTAGCCTAGTAGGCCTACAGCATTGAGCAACCTACACGATGACAAGCAGACGAAGCAAGGCAAACGCCCAAGAGGCTTTGGCTTTGGAGTCTGGTGTGGGTTCAGACGCCGGGGTTGACGGCGGCCAGCGGGCCCGACACTGCATGCAAAAGCAAACCGGCTGTTTGGGACAGTTTTCATTTCTTGGTGGACATGGACCTGTTGACACACCTCAGAGACTTTACTGTACGTGAGGACCACATGAAAACGAAGGCAACTGCGGTACCCACCAAGACAGCGGAGCGTGTCGCAACCTCCCTTCTTATTAACAGCGTTTGTGTGTGTAACAGCTGTGGCGCTTTTGGCATTTCTCAGCGAAATTACACTCAGCTTGGCGTTGTGTTTTGCTGCAACTCTATATATAAAGTATCCGCGGTTCTAGTGTTGTCTCGTCATCAATGAAAATGTAAATTAAATGTAGTTAGTTATTGTATTGCTGTTATTATATTTTAAGGAGTTTTCGTCTGACATTGTCATCCTCTTTAAAAAAGGGGTGTTTGACAAATATTTTGTTCATAATATTCGTTGAATAAATTAACACTGGTGTGAACATGGCACAAATGCTCCCCTTGAACATTTGAAAAATGCAAATTAATAACTCAGAAACTATATTTTGATTATTTTGTTCAGTGTAGGACCCCAAAACGCTGTATCTTCTTCAAATCTTCCATTTTCCATATTGTAGTCTGTGTCAGAACCGAATACCAATGTGGATCCAATTCCTAGTTCAAAAGTAATATAAAGCCTCAAAGCCGTATCCACGTGTTCAATAATGCTACCCATGTATCTAAAGTACACTCCAGACTCCAGGAAACTCTCGATTCCACTGTTAGAGCCATATGTGTGATTCCAAAGTTCAGAAAAGAGTGTAACCCTGCTGTAAAGTTTTTTTAGGCCACAGAACACACCATTTCAGAGGATGACATACTTGGAAGGGTAGGGTCGGTTCCAACAGGAATGACACACTCTTTTTGGGGGACTTCAGAGGATGGTGAAGGTTCAGACGTGGTATGTCCCTGGCACAGTAGGGCAGCAATTAAGAGGATTATACCACCTAAGAGTACACACCCCCCACTGAGGTAGAACGCCAGGTCATAAGACAGAGTCAAGTCGTAGAACCAGCCTAGATATAGAGAAAGTTAATTATTTATAAATCATAAATGACTTATCATATGAATGCATAAAAGTTATGCAATATTTAAACCATTCTCGTACCTACGACAGGCGGGCCCAGCATGATTCCAAAGCCTCCAAAGAACATAAGGATTCCGTGGGCCTCGGTCATCTTCTCCGTGCCCACCAGCTGGGTGGTGACATAGGGCGTCAGGGACCAGTTCCCAGAAAGAAAGCCCAGGATCGCAGAAATAATTTGAAGGCCCAGGTACGAGCTAGAATCAAGCACATATAACAAATTAAACATACATTCACAAACAAAGTACATACAAATATAAAAACTTTTTTTTCCTGGCATTGATTTAGTTTAATTGCTACACTGTAAAAAAATAATTTGTTGTCAGAATCAGCTACCTTTATGCCTTAAATCTGTTCTGCTAACCTAACATTTTTTTGTTTATTTAACTCGACACGACAATCCAAGTTTTATTTCAGCTAAGTTAAGAAGAAAAACAAATCTATTTTTACAGTGCAGGAAAAATACAAATTAGAGCAATTACGAGATGAAAGAAAAACAGAACACAAAGACAAGCTAAGTCATTGATTCAGTCATTCATTCACTCCCTCGTGCCCTCACTTGGTAACTGGAATGAGAAGGAGTCCCAGCCCGCTCATGCCAACGGTGCAGGCGTAAAGGAAGACACTGTTGATGAAGGGCAGGTCGGCCAAGGTGCCGAGGCTCATCTTCCCCACTCCGCCAGAAATGGCGCCGATGGAGACGAGGGGGATAGCGGCAACGCCCTCTGACAGCCCCTTGCTCTGAGCCACGTCCTCCATGAAGAGAACAGGAGAGAAGGCACCTAGAGAAGGTGAAGCAGGACTTTTTTATTGATCCATATCCGACACTGAGAGACCTGTGTAATACGGAAAGGCAGTGGTGTGAATTATGTAAAGAGAAACATTAGTAGTGCACAACAACAATAGACTGAGATGGACACAGTGACGGTGTCTCCTGTTTCTGAAGAGATGTTTTGAAGCTAGGAGTTTGTTTGGCTGCACGAGTGCCTCCATTAGGCTTGTATTGGAGTGATTGGTTGCAAGATGCCCTTGTTCCAAGTTGGAGAAAGTCAGCCCCATTGCACTTATTAGAAGAGGTGAAATTAGCACTGAGACCATAACTTCGTACAAAAAACAAATACTGACTTTGTGTTTCTAGAGAGAAGTCGGTCTTCTCATTGACTTCCATTACTTTGGATACTGATTTGGGAGGGAGCACAGGAGGAGGGGGTGGGTTTTTGGGTTGTTGATTTTCAAAATCTTATTATCTTCCATTGTTTTTTTAGCTAGCTCTCGTTGCAACTCTCAAATCTCACCTACAGCAGCTTTAAACGTAGATGTATCTGTTAAAAAAGCGCAGCACAGTATTTGGGGGAATGTCTGTTAAAGTGAACTTACCAAGAGTGAAAAGGAAGAGAGCGGCACATAAGGACATAAACAACTTGTCCTGGAGGGGAGCCATGCTACAGGAAAATCTCCTGGGAAAAGTAATTAAAAAAAGATTTAAGAAATATAAAACTAGATTAAGATAATTGATAATTAAAAAAAAATCACATTTTGGAAATCATAATGTGATAGCATGATTTCAAATGCAAACTTTGGAAAACACTGAGATAGCCATATATATACAGTATACATATATATATACTGTATACAGTATATACTGTATATATATATATACATATATATACAGTAGTACATAGATAGATAGATGCTTACCTTGAGTAGTCTCTAAGTTTTCTCTTAATCAGCTTCACCAGCGCTGAACAGCTGAACAGAGTCCTCCTCTCATAAGCCAGCATGTCCCTGGTTTCTACAGCAAGAAGTACGTCCTTGGCCAGCAAAGGCTTCTCGCTAGCTTCGACAGCCTCCAGAGCTGCTTTGATGGGCTCCTCAGTCACGAGGGCCTTCTGCTGTTTCTGCTGTTCGGCTGCCTGTTCCAAAAAGGCAGCGCGCTGTTTGAGGTAGTATTTTGGGAGGGTCAAAGGTCGCATGGGCCCAGCACAAGCTATGATGTTGAGCGCCAGTGCACCGATGATGAGCAGGCAGCCATTGAGTCCAAGCAACTCAATCAGCTCCCTCTGCACCGTGGCGTACAGGAACCCTGCAACACTAGTACCTGATAGCAAACAAAAACAAACTGCTTTAAATATCAACTCACATCTAATTGTAATTGTAACATCAGGTCGGGGATCAGGGGTTTCCACCGGAGCGGCCCATGCTAAAATACATGCAATGACAGTCCCTACCTGTGGTTACTATGCCCAAAGCAAGGCCTCTCTTCTTGTCAAAGTACAGGCAGGTGATTGTAAGAGTGGCAGCATAGACCAGACCGCAGCCAATACCTGAAGAACACACACCGATTCAGTCATAATGAGCCGCAATCATAAGGGTAAAAATATAGAATATTTCTATACATACATAGCAGGTCTCATGAAAAGTAAATATATGGTTCTTTGCATATTTCAGTATTGCACAAATTATTGTGCATCTGTTATTAATAAAGAATATTAGAGTAGCAGTTTGTGGGGTTGAAAAAGTCAAGAGTCAGTGGGGGCAGGGGAGCTTGTTTGTTAGCTCCACTGCCATGGGAAAGAAGCTGCTGCGGTAGCACAAGGGTTTGATCTTGATAGACGGCAGCCTTTCTGTATGTGTAACACCGTTTAACATGCTGCATTAATGCTAGACCTTTAGCCATCTTCAACAGCCCATTGTGCTCAATCAAAGGTTTCGCACAACGGGGAGGCCAACAGTGTAAAAAACAACTGTAACGAGCAGTTAAAAAACATGACAGAGGCCCGAGCTCAGTTCACCGACCTTATTTGATTTCAGAGAATTTTCTTTTTCTTTTTTTTTTCTTTTCGAAAGGCCACACAGCGCGTGCATCCTGTTTGATACGAGTCATGTGGGAAGTCTGTTTTATTGTCTTTGTGCGTCACTGTGTCCTTAGCTGTTATGCATAAATGGTCTTTATGGGACGAATGAGCAACAGAGCTAGAAAGTGCGCGCGTGCGTGTGTGTGTGTGTGTGTGTGTGTGTACGAGAGGTGAGGCGAGGGGAGAGGAGGGGGGTATGACATCACACTTACCAACCACTATACCGTAGGAGAAGATGAGAAAGGGGATGTTGGGGGCAAAGGCGCTGAGCATCAGCCCCCCAGAAACCATCACGCCACTGAAAACGGTGACAGGCCGCGCCCCAAAGTTCACCACACATGCACTGCAGATAGGGCCTGAGAGAGAGAGAGAGAGAGAGAGAGAGAGAGAGAGAGACAGAGAGAGAGGGGGATGGGGAGGGGGGGGGTGGCAGAAACAAATGAAAGAGAGAGGATTTTCTAAGTGTCACTTATGGTCTAAGTGACGGCAGGATAGTCTAGTGGTCTGGGTGTTGGACTCCCAGCCAGAAGGTCGTGTAAGCATCCTTGAGCAAGATGCCTGCAGGGCTCACCTCATGCCTCTAAGCCCAGTTGATACCCTGTTGTTTTTATGTTGTTACCACTAGGGGCTTGGCCAGACTGGTGCTGGTTCGACCATTATATAACATTAACAAATGATAACAATTAAGAATAGGCCTACTACTTGTTCTAATTGGCCCAGGGCAAAACTGGTTATGGATTATCGTAGATAGAAAAACAAAAGTGCATTGGAGCACTGAATTGTTAGCAGTTGGAAGCAGTTGGAGTTGGAAGTCTTAAATCTCTCTCTCTCTCTCTCTCTCTCTCACACACACACACACACACACACACACACACACACACACACACACACACAC
>JAODLI010074225.1:2454-13422 GCA_027575585.1 Percopsis omiscomaycus
CCATCAACTGATAAGCTTATCATGAATGACGTACTACCAAGGAAGGACTTGATGAATGATGGCCAAGCCATTTGACTTTTTCATTTTAGCCGTTTATTTATTAAGTGCCAGGGGTTTTCCTACCCCCACTTCATCATGCCTGACAAATCTTTCTCTTGGGGCTTCAGACCAGAAAAGAAATATAAGCCACATATCAGATTTATTTATGCTTTCTTCTAGTCACTTTCTGCAAGATCCATGTAGATTAGATTAAATGATGGAGTGATTTCAGCTACAGCCTTTTTCTACAACTGTACACCTATGGTATCTTATACTATGTAGTAGCTACTCTATGTGGAATACAGTGTAATAGATATTTAACTTTCCAAAACGTATTCAGCTGAACTGAACTGAGTTCTGGACTAATCAGAGGTATACTACACCTAATAATACTTGTTAATCCACTTGTTACCTTGGAACATATGGCTGTTGTAACACTGGTACTTTTCCTACTGTCTCAACACACGGAGATGGCTAATTGGCTAGCTATTTTCTACTGGTGGTAACGATTAAACTGGTAACGATTTCAGTAACTTTTGAAATAAGCCACAAATGCCACTGTGGTTCCGTGAGGCCCTTTAAAACCATCCACCAAACCCTGTAATGGTGGGAAGCTGGCAGTAACAGAAAATGTGATGATGGACTAGCTGGCAAAGTGAAAGCGAATGGCCCAATTGGTCCAGGCCAGCAATCAGCATGGCTTTTACCTCTTTCTGAGCATTTATGATTACAATCCTGTCTCTGCCCACAATATTGATCATTCAGCTTCCCTCTATTTTGTCCCTGTTTAATCTTTTATTTTCCACAACCAATGCATTCCATCTCAGTTTACGAGGAAAGTGGAACTATATTGGGATTGGATCAAATGAATCTCATTTTAAGATGTGCTGTCAGTTATTCTAGCATTTACTCCATGTCAGTTACTTATTATTTTCATTCAGTATAGTGGTATGTCAACATACAAGTGTTGCTATAGCTCATTTCCACCTGTTGTCTCCATTGGAACTAGCAAAGGGCAGAACCCCTACAGCAGTGTCGCATGTATGCTACCTGCATAGCCTGGTACCAAACTCCTGAAGCATTGCACACGTTTCAAATGTTACCGACCATTCAGTGAGTCAGTGAGCCAATCAGCGGCTCATACAGTGTCGTTAGAGTTAGAGTAAGAGTTTCTGGATGACTCGTGATTTGTTAGAGGCAATGTCAGACTGAACAGTGGAGTGATAATGAAATGAACATAATATTAATTACTATATTAGAGCACCTTTTAAAACAGAGTTTACAAAGTGCTATGACAATCAGATGCAACTAGACAATACAGTCCAAACGTATCACTTCTGGTGCATTTACTTGTGTTGTGTTCACTTCCTAGAGGTTTTTAGAGAGCCCCTCAGAACATAGTAAAAGTGTCTGTATTGTGTTGCCTTATGCCACTAAATAAAAAATGTTATCCATAAAAAAATAAAAAAGGATTCTTTACTGGATTTCAGTTTTAAGATACAACAAATCTATATGCATTGAACAATGAGGAAAATAATTTCTGGAGAGCGGGAATAGTTATAGCACTCAGCTATCCTCAGCTCTTTCTAAGTATGAACGCTTTACCCTTTAACTCACATATCTCTGTCTGAGAGCTCTCTGCCATTTTGATGGATGGAAGCTCTACATTGCTGCCATACAACGTGTGAAGACCTGTCAGCCCAGGGAGAGAAGGAGGCACAGAAAGAGAGGATAGCCCTGGGGATACGTGAATATAATCAGCTTTATTCATAGATCCCACCGACTCCTCCAATCTCACTGTCCCTATTCAGAGGCCTCTTGTCAGTGCTTTTGGGATTTCCCTGCATATACTGTGCATCACACCGATAGGACATTATGCGTTAGTAAGAACCATCACAAGGAAGTATCGACCCCTATTATAAAGGGCAACCGTCTTTTAGATAACCCCCACCCCCCTAAATCAAACACTTACACATTAGCAATGTAAAGGTGGCTATTGTAGGGGGGAGGGGGGTAGAGATGGGTGCAAGCCTAGGACTGCTGTAGGGGACCGAGTTCAGATTTGTCAGTCACTCAGTAGGCGATGCGTTAATGGAGTTTAAATTAAAAACAACAGGTTTTTGTAATGCTGTGCCTGGAATAACACCTACAGAACCAGCATTACAAAAACCACAACAAAAACCACAACTGACTGTGTTTTGTGATACAAGGTATTGCTTTGATTGCAGCACCAAGCAGCTGTGAGCTTTGTACGACAACAAAGCTTAGCTACGTCCATCTGCACACATGCGCTTAGACAAACAGCGCAGGGCTGTTGCAAACTGTAAACAGATGTGTGCAACCTTGCATTCGAAACGAATCCCTGATCCATTCCACTGAGGTGGCGATGGGTTGTCTCACTGTGAACCGTCTGGACCATTGCATTACTGACGGATGTCAGAGCGCGGGAGCGTTAACAAACACAAAGAGACAATCTCACACACAGAAGCAAGTTTACAACAGATCATCGGGTTCTTAGAGTGGGAAATTTTAAGGGGAGATGGGGAGTTTACCAGATTTTTTACATTTACATTCGATTTTTCACATTTAAACCACTCCTTTTTGGAGTTTGTGGGACAAACATTATTATAACGGTCACGTTCTTATTACGAAAAATATCTGTTTACATATATTTCACAGTTTATATTTGTTAAATTATTCATAAAATGTATTTTTAACAAGCAATTTAATCATCAGCCGTGTGTCACATCAGCCGTGATTAATTGCTCAGAGCAGCAAATAGATAAAAAGCTTTATACACTGTACTGTATATCTGCTAATAAAATTAACATACTCGCACTAGCAACACAGTATGAGGAATTGTAGATAGGGCATGTTTTAACAGCTTTTTGGCAAAGATTAAAGCTTAAGAAAGAAGTTTGTGAAGGACTTAACAGCATTTTTTCATGAATTACTCCCAAAATATGGATTAATAGTAGTCATAGGCACAACTTGTTTAAATTTATTAAACTGCAAATGATTGTAGATAAAAAATATTGTACCCAGTGACTTTAGAGATCAATAATATTATGTTTCCCCATAAAGAAATAACTTCAGATCTTGTGATGCGCAGTTAGCAGAGAATGAATAAACAGAAGAACATCGCAGCTCCTCCTAAGCCATGTTTTGATTAACTGTAATTACTTGTATATTGAGTTCTAATTAAACTGATGAATGGGGCTTCAAATTGCACTGCAGTGACACATGGGAACTTTCTGGTGACTAGATCGGCACACTGTTCACAACAAGGGAGGCATTTTTTAATAGCTTCTTATAAGAAAACACAAACTTAGCAACAAAAGACAAAAGGGGGATTATGGAGAGGGTGGATAAGAGTCAGTTTCGAGTCTACACACCGGGTGAGCCGGGTGTCTCAACAGTGTCTCTCTCCCCCCGTCCACAGGCGGCGAAGAGAGACAAACCGCTCCCGTCTGTGTTATCAATCAGGCTGTAATACATTGCCCCTCCCACCAACAGCCCTGGTATAATTGACTGGAATGATAAACCGGCTGCAATGATGAAGAGAGCATTAGTAACAAACACACACTCACATATTCGAACACACTGTGATATAAAGGCTCTTGGGCAAAACTATAAAGGAGTGCGTCTTTGTCAATTAGACAGACAGACGTAGGGCAGGAAAAAAGGCTAGCTTTGGTAACGCTTAATTACATGAAAACTATTTCCTGAGGCCAAATTAAATCCATTATATTTCCAAGCAAACTAGAAGAGAGGTGAAAATGTGGAGCTTGTCTGTCTGGTTCCTAAGGGGCACGCAGTAATCTGTAAGACCCCTTTCTATTCTTTCTATTTCTCTTGTGCTCCGGGGGAAGGAGGGGGCGGGTGTTCTGGCCAATGCCCTCATTCATCACAGCCCATCTGCCTGGCTGAGGGTGAATTGGAAGAAATAGAAGCAACAGAGATAAAGAGAGAGAGAAACAGAGGGAGTCCCTAGAAAAGGGGTTTAGCGATACCAGGCCAAAACTGGAGGAATATTCAACACTGAGCATTAAAGGCCTTGAAACTCAAAAAAAGGCAACTGCTGAGAAAATAATCAGGCGGCTGACGCATCTGCTATGTTTGCTACATTCACCAGCTCTCTTCATTGTGTACAATAGAGCCAGATGGGAGCTAGAAAACCTTAAGCAGGAGAAGTGTAATTCTGCCTCTGTCTCCCCTCCCTCCTCCTTCCCTGGGTAAGGCTCTGTTTGCTTTGCACTCCAGGGACCGCCATAGACCCCCTTTTCACTTGCTCTCCTCTTGAGCCCAGGCAGAGCAGAGCTTAGAAGCAGACAGGGGCAGCAATGACAAAGCCTGCCCTGTAATTCCCACAGACCGGGCTACAGTGAAGCGAGTGCTTCAGGCGAGTAGCAGTCAATAATTCTTTAGAGAATGTCTGTTTTCCAATTTCCCAACAACTCTTATACCCAGGCACTAGACTAGCTAACAAATTAAGGCAACTTGCTGAGGCAGCAGGGCTGGCTGAGTGGTTGGAAGACGAAGTGAAGGATCTCTGTCCTTCTTCTATAAAAATGGCCTTACCCAAAAAGGGGTGAATCCAGGATTCAACATCTAGGTCACTCTAGCCTTGGTTTGAAGCACATGTGCAACGTGGAATGTTGTCACCTTCCTGTTATCTTGCAACCCTCAACATTCTAAGGAGTAGTAGGCTGGCGTTTGCACGCTGATTGGTCAAATGCATTATTCTTGAGGGTTGCAAGTCAGACCCAGCACTGTTTGTAAACAGCGGTTTGTGAAAAACATCAGAAAGACAAAGCGGGACAGCAAAAAATTGTTTAAACTGAGCTACACTGGAAAGTATTCCATTTCGGATAGTCCCTGACTTGAAGGTGGCTTCTTGAAGCCAATGTGGCCAAACTTTGACCCTTCCAATGGTTCCTGCCACCGGCGTGATGTGTCAAAGTGAACGCTAGAGAGATGAAAACAGGCATGAGAGAGAAAGGTGGCAGGAGGAAGAGCAGGATGAAAGTTACAGTAGGGAAGAGAGCGAGAGAAGAGAGCGAGAGAAGAGAGCGAGAGAAGAGAGCGAGAGAAGAGAGCGAGAGAAGAGAGCGAGAGCAGGGGTCTCCGCTGTGTGACCGTAGCAGATAGTTAGCTAGCACCTCTCTGCCACGCTGGTTCGAGGCTTCGTTGTCTGAGTCGTACTGTGAGCGTGCAGGTGTGTCCTGGGGTGTGTGTTTGTGTGTTCAGGGTGCTCCAGATTGATTGGTGTTCCAGATTCAGCCCTCAGCGGGACTGCTATTAACAGGGTCCATACATCCACGCATCTGACCTCTCTTATCAAAGGATATGCCAAAGGATATTTTGAAAATCGATACTTGGAAATATATGTACATTATACATGTGCACATTGTCCTGTCCTACTCCAGTGCTTTGGTAGCTGCATCCGTCCATCCAGAAGTACTTTACCATTATCTCAAATAATAAACCTAAAATCCTTTTCTCTCTTTTTAATTAGATGCCAGTTCCACAGGGAGATATGATTTGGGCATAGACCAACAATAATAAGGTCTATGGCCATTGTGTGCATATACTGAATGCATATCTAATAGCGCATTTAGTGTATAGTATATATCTAGCAGATGCTTTTCTCCAAAGGGCTGGGCTTGTTGGGGACTGAACCCACATCCCGTCGGGTGGGAGTAGACCACCCTAACCACTAGACTACCATGTTTTCATGTTTTCCAGTGCGCTTGTTGTATTGGGTCCTGAGACGATCTAAAGCCACAGAATGCTGGAACAGGGGGAGATCAAAGCAGTTCTCAAAGTATTGTGACCTGTGTGTCAGTTAAATATTAAATATGTTTCCAGTAGCATTGGCTTAGTCAAAAGCACAAAGGCAAGTTAAACACCAGCAGACCCGTTTTTACGAAACTGCAAGGATACGATGCCCAGCCCAGCTTTCAAAAACACATTTTTAAATGTCTAGTCATCACACACATGCACACACATTCGCACACTGAGTTACTGTGGGTTAACCAGTCCAAGGCAGCTTTATTTATATAGCACATTTCATATTACAGTGCATGCATACATACATACAAGCATACAGCAGCAGCATTTACAGTATCAGCAAGTGATACTAGAGGCTAAGGGTTGATTTAAAGGGCCTGTAAAGCACTGATAGGTGGCAGATTAGACCTTCTCTCAGAACTGTGTGGGCATGTACACACCCATGCTTGATTGCCATTAACCTGCATTATCAACTGACACCTTCATTGTGATTGGTTTACGCATGGGATTTATAGATTACAGTGAAGAGGAACTGCATTTCCTGGAAATTATAGCAATCAAAATGAATTTTTAATACTTGACATATTGCAGACATATTTAACTTGCACTACACACATACACATGCACACACAGTCACAAACCGACAATATTTACATAATTATATCATTAATATTACTGAATAAATTATAAGACATTGGTTAATTGGCAGTGTGACATTATCAGTTAAAGAAGTGTGTATAGTGCCACTTGACAGTATAGCACCACCCACCTTTATCCTGCGAAGTGGGCGAATCAGTGCGCTCAGGAGGGCTACTGTCAATACGTTATGTTATGAAAATGCTAGTGATAACAGAAATCTCAAATTCTCAAATTGTAAATAAATGCCTATGCCTTTCCCTTTGTAGATCTGATGCGACATTATAGGTGCGACATTTACGGGAAAATGACATAAAGCATCACATATAACACTGTAAGTGAAAGTTCAAAGTTGCAGCTTTGAGTAAAGTGACATTCCATTCCATTGTATGAACTTTATTATTATGCTTTTTATGGCATTTTTGGCTGAAACAGAGTAAGTAATTTGGGTATATCCCCAGACGGTGTATGATTATCTTATGTCAGAATAGAATGACAGCAGTACTCTCTTTGAGTACCATCAAGGAGCGCTATCATGCCAATACTGATAGCGCTAATCATTTCTAAATAGGCCATTGAGCGCATGATTGAACGCCTCTCTTGGTGCCAGAATTCCTCTCAGCTATCTCTCTCATCATTGGTCCTCCCTTCAGGACACAAGCACACACTATAGGCCAGAAAGCAGTCCGACAAACAGCAGGGATATACTACACTGGCTGGTACAGGTGTCAATCATGTCATAGCATTTTAGCTGCTCCCAGACGAGTCCCCTTGAAGAACTTTGTCCTGCCAAGTCCTGCCAACATGAATGAGCTTTAGTCTATTCTACGTTGGACTGGATGACACACTGCTTCAACTGCCTTTTGTTTCAGGGGTTTAAAGGAATCCCAAAGATGCACAGACAGAAAATGTGCATTTAATAAAAAGAAAGTGTTTCTCATTTCTCATTTCTCTTTTGACTCTAATATTACATGCACATTTGAATGCGCATTCGCAGTTGACTGATTCCCCAAAAGCACTAACTAAATACGGTTTTACTTCCTGTTAGATAATGATTAATAAAATAATGATGAATATAAAATTCTAATTAAAATACATTTTAATTTTATGAGGGAAGACTTTCTCCATATTGGCTTTTTAGTCTATGTGCTGGCCATGTCAGTCAGCTTATTAAGATATTTATGGTTTCATTAATTTATAGATTACAGTGAAGAGGAACTGCATTTCAGATGAAAAAAAAAATCCCTGCTCCTGGCAATTATAGCAATCAAAATGAATTTTTAATACTTGACGTATTGCAGACATATTTAACTTGCACTACACACATACACATGCACACACAGTCACAAACCGACAATATTTACATTAATTATATAATTAATATTACTGAATAAATTATAAGACATCTTTGGTTGATTGGCAGTGTGACATTATCAGTTAAAGAAGTGTGTATAGTATGTATCAGTCAAAAGATAAATAAGAAATTCAACTCATGATAGACAGGCTAATACTTTGAGTAAATAGTTTTTAGCACAATGTCTTCATTTGAAACTATGAACTGTATCAACTGCATCTGGTGCAGGAAAATCTGTGGAAAATCTTTCCATTTCCATCCGACACAAGAACAAACGTCAACTGAAACCTCTTCTGATTGGTGGTCATATTAATTATACTCCTCCCCCTACAGCATCCGTGAGAGCACATCTTCTCTACCCCTCCCCCTACAGCCAGGTGCACTTTTGTGGACAGTTTGTGTTTCAAAACATAAACTGTATGCTGGAGAGTACAATTAGAGTTCATGGGGCAATTGTGAAGTGTACCTTTAAGCCGTACTTTTAATGCACTGAAAATCCCTACTACATACTGCATCTATGCTAATTATCTGTATACAATGGGTGTATGCATTTTGGATAATTTGGTTTAGCTTGCCCATACTGAGTTAAATTAG
This sequence comes from Percopsis omiscomaycus, assembly GCA_027575585.1. NCBI lineage: Eukaryota > Metazoa > Chordata > Actinopteri > Percopsiformes > Percopsidae > Percopsis > Percopsis omiscomaycus. Next base: position 10,871 of record JAODLI010074225.1, read on the forward strand.
ATCATAAATTAATTGCAACCCTTTTCCTATTTAGGTTTGCTGTTGCGCTATTTTGCTATTTGTAATATTGTATTAGCCCTCATTGTTTCCATGCCTGTATACACAATTTCCCCACAAGGACTAATAACGTGCAGTTCTAATCTCCCATTCAAATATGAAGTTTATTAATTTCGATAGAGTCCCTCATTTCTCATTCGCACCACTTTTCTAACTTTGAGTTTAAAGACTTTAGTCCTGTTAAGCCCTGTCAGTTTGCTAAAAAAAATAATACATGCAGATAACGTGCTAGGCAGCCTATAATGACTGATGCAGCGGTAGAGAAACTCGAACACTGCAATGAAAAGATTTTAAGGATTTTAAGTCACCTATACTCGGAATAGCCTGTCATTTTCACCTGGGTTGCTTCCGAATTTTCCGGGCCCCTGCACTCCACAGGGGACGTACATACGCACTATATTAATTGTTATGCCACGTTATTTTCCATGACGCTACTATATGCACAGACGTGAATGAAGGGAATGGGTCGTTTTCCCTGTGACTGTGAGATTACCAAGAAGTTACCAGCTCTTATCACAATCCACATAAGCGTTGCTCCCTGACCAGAAACGTCTGCTTGACGGAACCATGGACCGTCTTTAGCAGTATCTTGCCTACCAGACTAAAAAAAACATTCCACTTAACAACAATGATAACACTTGCACATGTTGGCATGTAAGTGCGCACATCCACGCACGCAGAATTGCAGATATGGACACTTTGCAATAATGTGCTCTATACGTTTCCCATGCACAGACCCAATCCCCACGCAGAATGTCTTAACACACACACACACACGTCAGTTCATGCACAATCCTAAAACCTTAATCCCTTGCACAGTCATTTCTGGAGAGTAGATAACTCCCAAGTCCCACGGACAGTGGAGCACCCCCCCCCCCCCCCCTCCTGAACAGCAGCATGCTCGGACCCCCTGCACGCGAGGAACGCCCCTGGAGTGCGCAAGAACATACAAAAATACACACAGGAATCTGCATTTACCTGATCTCCTCACATCCTGTGGGGCTGCCTAAGGTAGGACCGCTCCTTGTATCCGCTGAGGACCCGCTGCGAGATGGAGAGAGGCAGGGGGTTGCAGGAGAAAGAGAGGAGAGGGAGAGGGAGAGAGAGAGAGAGAGAGGAGGTCGGGTTGCAACAGATCAGATGCTGCATCCACTCTCTGCATTCGAGAGCCACAAATATGAGCCACACATCCCAGCCGCGCGCTAGACTCTCTCTGAATTGTACTGGCCGTGCGTGCGTGTGCACGTGCGTGTCTTTTGGAGAAAAAACATGTGCGCACGCACGTGCGTGGATATGAAATATGTGGTGTGCATTTGGCATGGACTCAAATTTGAAAACTTTAAAGTGATGCTGAACTTTATACGTCCTTCAGTGTTAGCCTATACTATAGATTTCCATAGCTCACACTGACAAATGTGAGGAAATATTCTGTTGCTGTAATGTGTAAATAAATGAGATCTAACCCCCCTCCCCCGAATTTGCCACCATTGTATCTCAAGATCTCAAATCATGCGACATGACATGGTCGAAGTCTCGTAGACCAACACAAAATTTGAATTAATTGTGAGAACACATTACATTAGAATGTAAACAGAAGTAGATAGAAGAAGTATGTTTTTGAAAAAGAAATTCAAGGGAGGATGGGAAAAATAAACACATTAATTTGGTTGATTATATATAGCAGAATATTTCACCGCAAGCATCAGCGTTTTACTAAAGTTTAATATTCTTTTTAAGGTCCTGGGAATGTAAAGTCAGTAAGTAGTAATTAACGTTTCACTCCATATTAAAAATGTATTAATTTAATTTCTGTCTTTCTCTGTACTTGTTTGAAGTTGGGCAACGCAATGCTTATCTTCAAGAGAGCCAATCATAAAGAAAGTGACACTAATCTTTGGTATCATATAGGCTATGCAATTACAATTTCTATACTATAATATTTCAGATCAGTTCCTCTAATGGCACACTCATCAGATTGTGTTTGATATTGCCCTTGTGGTTGAAACCAAAAACTTTGTTGTTTTGATTTGAAACTCAGTTGTGCATGCCCCTTCCCCAATTGCGTGCTGAGTGGCTCGCACGTCTCTCTACCCCTCCCTCCTACAGCGCTTAGACCGGCTCAGACACAAGCATAATCTATCTCTATCCAACTGTGCACAAAAGTGCACAGCTGTGTTTCAAAACAGGAAACAGTGAGCTGGGGAGGAAATTTAGCAGGACTAGACACAAACAAGAAGTGTTCATTTCAACTGTCAACTGGGCAGACCCAAATTAATTCTGCCACAAAGTTCAGAAAAGCTACTTACAGTATTGCGGTTACAATTAGTCCACACATAAAATCGTGAGCAGGGTCAGGGGGCAGGATAGTTGGTAATTTCCTGTTATCCGGACTCCACCATATAAAATTTTCAAATACGTGCCAAAATCACTGTTTTCAACTCCCGCCTAATTAGCAGTATTTTGTATTATTCATCCCCAACTACCAACTAGCCATT
>JAODLI010074226.1:0-13421 GCA_027575585.1 Percopsis omiscomaycus
GTGAGAGCTCACCATACTCTGTGTGTGTGTGTGTGTGTGTGTGTGTGTGTGTGTGTGTGGGGGGGTGTTCAACCCCATCGGCCCGATCCCATCTTTATTCTTAGTTTTTCCTGTCACTTACACTGTACATGGCTAATTTCACATATTTATTGACGATTCATTTTTTGTTTGTTTGTTTGTTAGTTAGTCAGTGGCTTACATTGTCAAGTCGCCAGCTGTGGTTTTGATCATCTCTACCCCCTTTCCCCAGGCTGCACAAAATGTTTCAGTGTGAGGAGCCCCTCAAATGCTCCGTCGCCAGTTCACCCTTTCTCTCTCTGCATTCTTAGTCTAAATAAATAAGCTATAACTAAAAGGCGAATCCGAATTTGCCTTTTGGTCGGAAAAGGGATATGGATTGAAATGTCCACATTAGAATTTAATCGCTTATATTCTGTAGAATTGTACAGCTAAGGTGTGTTGAATGTAAACGTTTTTATTTCCATTCAGTCACACTCTGCTTCGTATTAATTGCAAAATAGTTGGCCATCAGCAGCTAGCTCTTACAATGTAATTATAGAGAGCTGTTATCACACCATTACCAATACCAGAGATTAGCAGTAATCTCGCACACGGCCTGAAGTCATGGAATCACCATTAAACGAGACCTCCTGATGGGTGTCAGACAATATTTTCAGTCAGTTAATGTGCTTTTCTCACATTTTAGAGACAACAGTCTATTAAACCATTATTCACGTGGCATTGTAACTCATTTAGACTGAATCGTGTTTCAACATAACAAGGTGCCGGTGGCTAGATCTTTGCGGAACAGGCGGAACGGAAGCAAGGCTGGCCTGCTGTTCGTAGGCTGTCAGGACAGTATGGGCCTTGGACGCCTGTCGGAATCAGTCAGGGTCTACTGCTGCTAGCTCCCATGGAGCAGCCAGGTGCTTCTCACGGAGCAGGCCTCCCGTTACCTACAGTAGGCTTAAGGTTGTGTAAGGACTAGTGTAAAATTAAGAAAACCGGCAAAGGCCAAAAACCAAAATACAAAGCCAACTGCTAAGGGAAGTCCAAAAACAGAAAAGGTCCATAAAACAAAACTTTCATGCATGGGCACAGGTAGGGCAAGAAACAGGACAAGGCAAGGGCATAACAGGAACCACGACAAAGACCGAGACCATGACTAACAACGGCAGACAACGACAAACCCACACTGAGACAGGGGAGAACAGAGACTAAATACACAAGGGCTGACTTGGCAGAACGAGACACAGGTGAGGGCCGTGAATGGACAACGAGAGGAAGGACCAAATAAGGAGACAGGACGGAGGGGCCGGGAAGAGCAAAGGGAACAGGTCAGACACAAGGGAAACAGACTCATGGGGAAAACAAGAGACAAGACCAGGGAAGGAGGCGGGGTCGTGACAGGTTGGATCACCAGCAGCAGAACCAAGCGCTATACAGGCAGTCTTGGTGGCAGTAATTATGGATAGGAATCATAGGAGATTAACTGCCATACAGTGTGATGTTTGAAGGAGGATTCGATACAGTATATGCTGTGCCAGCTTCAGTATAACATTGGCCATAGTCAGAAAACCTAACTAATCTCTATATAAACAGTGGACGTTAAATATTCCCTATCAAATAACTCATCACAGCCCATCATAACTCTAAACCGACACTTTTTAAGTTACATTGAAACATTTTTGAATCTATATACATTTTTAATATGCACGTATAGTATGCAGTATATACCGTGTGTATATCTACATATATTTGAATATATGCCAAGGCAGGCAGCCTTACTATTGAACATTTGTATCGATGACTCTCTGACTGGCGTGCAGTCTTCAGTCTTTGATTGCAGCATCAAGTACCATATGGACAGTAGGCCTTCCTTCACCAAAACTCCCATAAGGAACACAGTGCTCTTTGAAGAATGGAGAATCTCAATTTAGGATATTTTTAGACTATAGATGAAACTACATTTAGATGTTTATTTCTGTGGTCACTGCGGCTGATATAAGCCTTTATTTTCTTTCTTTCTTTTTTTTTTTTTTTTGTATCATCGATGCACTAAAACACAATCCTGACCAATTTTCCCCATGACAGAAATGTGTGAAGTTCCAGCTCAGAGATGTCAGGGGTATTATTCACACGCACGCGCACGCGCACGCGCACACGCGCACATGCGCAATTATCTTGTGTACAGCAGCGTGAGTGCAGTATGCAGTATAATAGTGTCTAAAAATGGTTTTCTTTGCACATCCCTTCCCAGCTGAGCCGCGCACCATTAGAATGTGTGAGATGGTTGTGTCCATGGCCGAGGCTTATGGGCCATAATAAGATGATCTGTCATGCACGTGGAGCCACGGCTGAACTTGAAACACCCATGTCTGGCACGAGGCTTCCCTTTTTATTTTGGATGGTTGGACGGTTCACGGCATCACTATTCATCACATACTGTACAATATGCACAAAGGCAAAGTAAACAGGTGGACGCAGTCCTACAGGGACAAAGGCTGTCACAGCCACGCCTCCTCAGGCACTGGCACATGCACATACACGAGCTTGCACGTGGGCACGTCTGCAACACATACAGACATGGCCACAAAAGCTCTTGAAAATAAGCGTACTGTATGGACACACCCTTATGAAATAAAGAATCCAATAAAGTAAACGTCATATGTTAACATACAATGTATATGTATATATATATATATATATATATATGCTATTTTTATACATATGCTATACTATATACTGTATATTGCATACCAATTTAGTACCACATACCATTTTAGGTTCATATGTTTTGTATATGACGTGTCGTCATATACAAAACATATATATTGCATGTAGCATGGTACTAAATTAGCATATACAAAACATAAAGTATAATGTTAATGTAAAATACATACAAAGCTGTATGCATTTGTTTGTATGAAAGAAAAATATTGTATGTATTCATATAAACTGTTTTTTTTTTTCTATGGGCAAGCTTGCATGCATACATACGTGTCGTGCACACGCATTTGCACATGTAGCCGACAACCACCAGCTGGCACACATGCACATTATTAAACGCTAAATTGCAGATAGAACGCAACCATTCTGTGGGAATGAGCACAAATCATGGGCAAATCCATCACATACAGATTAATACAGGTCTACAATATCCCACCAAACTCACGCAGTGCGCAGAGAACACACATGCTGTGAGTTAAATTTGTTTTCATAGCCAGGCTGTTTGTGGCACCTAGGTGGGCATCTTATAAATATGTGATAAGGAAACTTGACTTGACTCTAGTGGACATCTCGGGGAGCTGATGAGGTCATAAGATGACAACAAGCAGCTAATCCACTTAGGGATGCCAGCACTAAATGGCGCAAAGTCATATCGCTGCAGGCGCGCGCCACTGGGATCAAGAGGCCTCTTGTAAAGCTCTTGTAAAGTTAACCCGCAGACATTGATCTCTAACACATTGCTGAAATGTTCAATAAACGTAATTGTTCAGAAGAAACATTTAAAACACCAGGGAAAGGGACATTTTGCCTAATAATCCATAAAAGATAGTGACTGCTTCCGTGCTGACACCATGTCTCATGACTCGGCTAACCCCTATCATCACAGTGCTCCGCGGTGAGCATTCGTTTGTATTCAGCGCGTCATTCGGCGCAGATGGCAGGGAGAATGAGTAGGGAGGCCACCAGTGAGGCAGGTTAGCTCCCCTCTCTCTGCCTGTCCTCTCCCTCCAACCCTTTCAAAGGCACTGTGACTGCTAGTCAGTGCGGTACGGAGTGTTGGGGTGCGGTGTGTGATGTAGTGACACTCTGCCCTCCTCTGACAGCTGGATGCCGAGGCCAGCGATCTGCTGAAAGAGCTGCAGAACAAACTGAACACAGTCCTGGACGAGCTCAGCGGAGTGTTCGGCTCCAGGTGAGCATGAAGTGATGGGTGTGATGTAGAAAAGTCTGTGTGTGTGCGTGTGTGCGTGTGTGAATTATTACAAACACAAATCATGCACAATTTACAAAGCCATGACTTGTGCATGGGTGTGCCAAGTTGTGTGTGTGTTCACATGAAAGCATTCTTGCAGACGTGAATGTCTCCATACCCATCAGGCGAGGAAAGTGTCTTTGAGCTCCGCCATAAAGACTCTTTTTGTGGTTCTGGACCACATTGAAAGGCAGCCACTTCAAATTAAATTGACTACCTGAGTGCAGGTCTGCCAGACACCACAATAAACCTTTCATCTTCGCCAGAATGGCACTCAAAATGAGTTTTCAGTAATCCCGAGGCAACATGACAATACCGCCACTAAAGCATCTGCTAACAAGTGCTACTGGCAAACAAAAAAGGTGCAGCCAGGGTTTAATTGTTGTTGTGTTATCTCATCTGACACCCAGTTTCAAGCCCGTCATCGAGGACTGTGTGAAGCAGATGAATCAGGAACTGGTGCAGATGAAGGGCCCAGCCAAAGGGAGCAACGCTGCCATGGATGCAGAGACAGTCCTTCGGCCACTTATGGATCTCTTGGATAAAAAGTGCGTATCAGGAAGTACAGTTGCATGGCATCGCTAGGCATATGTTTCAGTCACCACAACACAGATATGCTCACAAGACATTTTTTGCAAGTCAAGTCTCAGGTCACTGTGTGTGTGACTTAAGTGTGACTCAAGTCCATGTCCGGGGCAGAATAGTCTAGTGGTCTAGGTGTTGGACTCCCAGCTGGAAGGTTGTGGGTTCGAGCCCCAGAGGTGGCCTACCTGTAAGCATCCTTGAGCAAGATGCCTAACCCCTATCTGCTCCATGTAATTGTAAGTCGCTTTGGATAAAAGCGTCTGCCAAGTGGCCTAATTGTAAGTCCAAATTCGAGTCCCTATCTCTGCCATAACCATGGCCGTACAGGACTAAAAATAATGGAAACTTGGATATAATAAAAAGATCATTTAGTTTCCGCTCTAGCAGATAACTTAAGCTCTGCATAAACTTCCAAGGTTATAACATGTATCATTCATACACTAATAAAGTACAATGATCATACAGCATCTAGAAAGTCAGAAAGTAGTTAAAAATGCATTTGAAACATCAGCCCCTTTTTACTACTTTTTACTTGTGTTTACTTATGGATCCTTGAAAGAGCCACATAGATGGGTTCAACTAAGCTCTACAAATTGCTTCCAGTCTCTTTCCAAAGTTACATTGAGGCCAATGGGGTATTACAGAGAATCCTCTTAGTGGTATGCAAATACTAAATCCTTTTCTACTATCTCCTAGACTGTGCCTTTACAATAGAGTGACATTTACGTGTAAAGCTGTTGCTTTTACTCTGTGCATCCCAGGTGGGTGTATATTTATTTCCAACCCGGGGCCTGTATTTTTTTATCATCATTGCTTGGCACCACCATCTCCTCTCAGCTTGGCAGTTTTTTCCATGTGCTTCAAGTCACAACCCTGACGAAGTCTCTTTCTCGTTTTCTTTTGCAGCTTGATGTTATTCGCCAAGATTTGCGAGAAGACTGTGCTCAAACGGGTCCTCAAAGAGCTGTGGAAAATCGTGCTGAACACCATCGAGCGAACAATTGTCTTGCCACCGCTCAGTGACCAGAGTGTGAGTTAATCTGTCAATCTCTCTCTCTCTCTCTCCTCCACTGTCTGTATGACTCTGTGCAACAGGCACCTCTCCTATGACTGACAGATTTCACAAATTAGCGCCGAGCTGTGTTAATAGAATCACCTGGAGGATTTTCCACCTCTGTCTCGCAATAATCCTTCCTTCCTTTTCTTCTTTGTCCGATTGACGACATGGCCTTTCCTCATACGTCACATGCCACTGAGGCAGAGGCTTATGTAAATGTCAAGTAGGCCTAATCCAGACAGACTCAACACACACAAACAAACCCAAAACAACAAATAAACATTTCCATCAACACATACAGTATGCACTCATGCAACCCTTGAGTTTGTTTTACTTGTTTATTTAGCACTTATTTGTTTTTTAACTCGCCACTAATAGTTTTCATTTTGTATCTCTAAATGTATATTCAATTAGCTTTGATTTGTTTTTAAATTTGGGAATTACCGCTCTGTGTTTCAGTGAACTACTGTACAAATAGCAGTTGCCATTAACATCATCATTATCGTTTTGGAATTGAAGTCACTAATGTGTGTACACACGGAACAGCTACTAGCGACGTCTCTCTTTGCCCTCTCCAACAGCAGGGAGCTCAGATGATCTTCAGTGCTGCCAAGGACCTGGGACAGCTGTCTAAACTGAAGGTAATTTTCAGATGAGATGGCAGTGTGTGATTTTGGAGACGCTTCCCCGTCTCGTCGCCTCATATGGGTATAACCACGTGTTTCCAAACTGATTTCCCAGTTTGCTTAGCGATAGCATATGCAGTGTGTTGACACACTGCACAGGGATTATGTTGATTTCTTATGGACCCCTTTCACAGATGTTTAGTAGCAGCGTAAATACAGATGCTACTAATACAATTAATATTGGGTCTGCTTGATATGTGTGCTGTCCTGATTATCCATCTTTGACAAAACTATTTACTAATTGTCACTGGTTGCCCCTTACCACTAACCTCGTGAGACCACCCTGATCTCGCAAGCTCTACGACATGTCAGTCTACGGATGTCAGTCTACGATTTGTCTGGGAGCTCCACTCAAAACCGTTCGCAAGAAAGTCCTGTGTTTGTTGATTTGTTAAATGGAATCCAATCGTCTGGTAGTGCCTGTGTTCCATTGTTCTGATTGGTAAGGTAGTGCTATCGCCTGCAAATGATTTGACTGACTATTGCTATTGGCACCGCCTCTATCAGAAACATCTCTGAATGGAGAGAACAAAATGTGGAGCTTGCAAATTCACAATGTCCTAATGAGGCTACATGGGCTCACCTCAAAGGGTGAAAAGGGCACTTTACTAATGGATGAGACCTACATACATTGATGAAATCAAAGTGTCAAAGGTTTTTTTTTATGCCAAATGCACAGTATAACACAAGGGTCATTCCAGACAATGAAATTCTTACAACAAAGCAAGGTCGTGTATGCAATTGCTCGTAAAAATACGAGCAATTGCATACACACTGTGGCCTGCACTGATATGATCAAGATGGGAGACCAAGTTCCAATTACTTTAAAAAATAAATATAAAAATCTATGTGAATAAAGACAGTAAATGTAATTGATGTGTAATTGTCTTATTCTGATTTGGCCAACATGTAAATGCTAACATCATGGCACTATATAAGTCAATATAAGTCTGCATTCAGTTTACTGGCGTTCTAAAATCAAAAAGACATGGATGGAAACCAACAAGATTGTGTAGCCCAAATCACACCTGCGTGCCACCATATGGAAGTGTGCGAACTGTATATAGAGTTGTTGTTCCAACCGGGTTTCTCACCATAGCTGTCATCTCAGCAGTGGAATTAACAGTATTCCTCCAGAATGCGGCAGCGCACAGATTTATTTAGATCTCCCATATCTAGTGAGCTTGGATGATGTACATTGGCAGTATGGAGCAATGCAGAACCTAGAGCTGTGGAGTTCACTGCTAACTGGTTAAGCTGTACTGTATGTCTACATTGAAGCAGGCAGCTTTCTAATTGCTCCTTTGGCCTGTAGATATTTATTCCCCCTGGTCCTGGGTAGTGAAGCGTGGGAGTGGATCATTGTAGAGGTTCCACCATCATGGCTTATTGCTAACAAGCTCCGTGTGAACAGACCTCCGAGACTGGGTGTGTGTCAAATAGAGGTTGTGTGTTTGTTTGCGTGTGTGTCTGTGTGCGTGCGTGTGTGTCCTTGTTTGTGTAGTGCGGCAGTAGTATCATTGTTTTGTCGTGTGTGTGTGTGTGTGTGTGTGTGAGAGAGAGAGAGAGAGAGAGAGAGAGAGAGGTGTGTGTGTCTGTACCGGATGGGTGGTATGTCCTTTGAGGCAACATCTGTGTACTCTGCAGTTTCTCACAGCAGTTTCCCTCTGCTGTCTGTTTCCCATAAGCCCTGCAGTGATTGATCATGCACTGTTGACTCTGATAATAATTGATTACTTGTGGATTATATTAATGACTTTTTTAGTCTATCGGATTTATAATCTGTCTGTGCTTGTCTATTCATGTGTCTGTGCGCGCATGGCATGCAGTCACTTTAGATATAACAAGATAAGACAACAAACTCAAATAAATACATACATAAATAAATAAATAAATATGAAACATGAAAATAAACTGACGATGTTGCATGCCAAGGTGTGTTGGAGACTGTATGGAGACGAGTAATAATACTATAATAATATTGGGAAAGGAATGGAAATTATGACCCTTATTTAAAAGTATCAATTAAATTGTCAGCCGCTGGCTGCTGTAGTATGACCACTCGAGAGGAAAACTCCACTTAACTCCCACTTAACTCCCGCATGGTGAATACAGACTTGAGAAACAGGCTGCTTTGCGGCGATACACAAGTCAATCAGCGCATTAGTGAAATCAACGGAAGCCGCTGAATCAGACAGCACACATACTGGTTCCCTGAGAGGATCTTAATAAAGCTGGACAAGTTCTGTAAATGTTGAGTATTGCAAACAAAGCACAAAAAGTGAGTGAGCGGGGAGGGGGGGGGGAGTTTTTAATGTATCCTGATGTGACGTGACCTCTCTGTAGGAGCATGTGATTCGAGAGGAAGCCAGAAGCCTGTCTCCACGGCAGTGTGCGGCCATGGACCTTGTGCTTCCCACCATTAAGGTGAGTGTTTCCAGCCTCATTGTATTTTTGCCCCAAATAATGACTCCTGTATCAGAGGAGCTGCTAGGTGTAGAACGGAGGGCCGGCTCGCTGTAGTGTCGCGGGGCGAGAGCTAAGCCAGATTTTCCATAGATCAAAGCCACCGGGGATTCTGGTGGCAGCGCCGCAGGCTGGGTCACATTAAAGGCTTTGGAGGCTGCAGTCTGAAGTCTTCTTGTTCCCTGTCTTTAGTTTTTCATCACTGATTGTTCTATATCGTGTCCTTCAACAGAACAGGCACACAGGTCAGGGCCAGTCACACTGCAAGCCTCTGGAATAAGAGTCTAAACCCATATAGGGCACAGAAAACTACCTTAAGCACAAATACACACACGTATATAGATACATACTAATACTATACTATGTATATACGACAGTTATATTCTCAGCATTTTATGAACTAAAAGAAAAATGACCAGGTTGTAGATTGCATCTTTATAACTGACCACCAAGACATAAGTGGTCTTGAAATGGGACCTGAAGATGGTTCTTAATCAATTTTTTGCATTATACCAGAAACTCCTCTTTAATACCATCATATCATTCTCCCCATTCTCATTGTGATTCTGAGTGGTTGGAAAAAAGGAATATATCATGCTAGCATAAACTATCCTGTACTACAGTGGTTCTTAAACCGTTTTGCCTACTGTACCCCCTTTCAATTCTTTTCTAAGATAAAGTAACTAGGCTTATGGATCTATAGAAGAAAAGAACATGAATATAAGATCTGATAATATATATACTGTATTGAATTTTAAAGGTCATTCAAATGCTATAAAATGACAAACCAGTTTTCAAATGAATTCATAGTGTATTCATACCTTTGATGTCCCAGAAGACCACATGGTGAAATGTATAGGTATTCCAATCTTTTATCACGTACCCCTAGGGGCACGTGTACCCCCATTTGAGTAACACAGTTCAGTTCAGATCAAATTTATTAATTTCCCAAAGGGCAATTATTGTGCAGTAACTCATTAACTTATACAAAGACACATCACATGTCACATAGACTAACTAAAAACACAAAAATATCCATGTCAATGAAATAGATAAACAAACAAATACAAAATATGTCATGAACCTTGTCTTGCACTTGTATTCAGATACAGGGTATGTAAAGGATGGCTAGGATCTGATAAAACACTCAGAGCTTTCCACAGGACATTGCTTCGAGAAGAGTAGAATCATCTGCTAAATTTAACAAAAATAAATAATACACAAAACTTTCTATGGATGTGGACATCAGAGCTTCCCAGCAAAACAACGGGCGGAGTGTGCTGTCTTGTTAATTTCTGTGTCTATTTACTACCTCGGAGGTGTTTATGGTAAAGCAGTTTTCTAGAGCAGGCAGCGGTCCTACGAGGGCCAGCGCAGGAGAAGTGTGGAGAGGTGCCACAGAGGTGGACGCGGTGTCATGAAACTGGCGAGAAAACTAATTGATTCTTGTGTCTCCAAGGAGACCACCTCCAGGCTTAGATCAATCATGCTGCCGAAACTCTCTTCATCAGTATTCCAATGAGAACGGCCAATTAACACAGTTCAGTGATGCCTGTAGGAACGCATGGCCAATCAGAGCTAGCAAGGCTGCACGCAGGGTTAGCTAAAGATTTTATGCCTGCGGTACGAAAGAAAAGAGGGTGGGTGACAGAGAGAGGGCGCCAGAGCAAGAGAGGTTCAAACATAATTGATTTGAAAATTGTAGCAATATACAGCAGCACTTCCAACTGTTACCTTATTGGTGCATAATATACAAAACAATATATTATATTAAATTAATGCACTGACCATCACATCTGGAAACCATAAACTAATGAGGAAGATCTACCGAGAGCCTAGGATCAAAGGCCCCCTGATATGATTTGTGCTTGAATACACAGCTGAAGGTATTGTGACTGACTAGGAGTGCTTTGTGTGATTACACTCCTGAATAAACCTTTTTGTAGATGGAGAGTGAATTTTTGAACTACAGTTTAATGGCTAGGATTATGTGCAAACGTGTTTCCCCTACAGAAACACGACTATCTGACAGACACTATATTATTCAGACCATGAAAAGGATTTCCTATACTAATGTCTTTGTTCTCAAATGGATTATCTGTAATCTTTGAGGGACCGTATAGAAATAAATCCAGATTTTCCATTTCGCCTATCAAATTTAGTCCAGTCGTATAATATATATCCTCGCCCTAGAAAGGGATTACTTTGTGCATGCTTGCACTTCCCCATCATGGTACTGATACATGTTCCTATACAGTTACCCAAAATGTACCCTTGGGAGCTGCACAATAAAACCAGAGTCTCGGCTCAAACAGTTGTGGGAACTAGTGCTTAAGTTTTTGTTGATATAGAGGAAGGCATAATTGTTAATATAGAGGAAGGCATAACCCTCCCTCATTTTCCTCATCTATAATTTCTCACCATGACTGGGGCTTTCGACCAACAACCATGCAGGTCGCAAGCTAATTATTAAGATACTTCCTGTATACAGAGAACATTTGTGCTTACATTGTGCTTACATTCCCCTTAGATATGGCTCTTATTCTGTGGTGTTTTATGAATGTATGACATAATGGCATTTAAGGAACATTAGGGTTTGCTGATTGGTTTATCCCAGCACTTAGAGAAATGTCTGCTGGCTATCGTCAACAAATGCCTTCCCCCTTAATGAGATTTGGCTGTGGCCTTGTACACGCCCCCCCACCATGCACAACTAGGAGCGATGACAGCACTAAAGCCTCGTCCGTCCCAACTGCTCTCTCTTATCGGCACAAATGCGCAATACGCCTCCAGGCATTGCTCCCGTCAGCAAGCGCATGATAATTACTGTAGCTTGCTAAGTGGCTATTGCTGCTGTCTGCTGTCTCACACTCTGTCTGCCCCTCCTCTTAAAATGCATACTGTCCATACTGTAGCCCCACGCTGTCTATCGGTCACACGCAGCCTGCAATTAAACCGCATGTAGGCCTACACAAAGCACTCTCCTGTTTGTGAAATGGCATGTTAAGAACAAGGTGTCACTGTGTGCAGCGAGTACAGCATTGTATCCGTTGTCTCCGTAGCAATACTTCCACGCAGGCGGGAATGGGTTGAAGAAGAATTTCCTGGAGAAGAGCCCTGATCTGAGGTCCCTGAAATATGCTCTCAGCCTTTACACTCAACCTACAGATGCCTTGATCAAGAAATATATATGCACCCAAACCTCTCAAGGTAAGGAGGCTGTTTGGAAGATTGACCCTGGAGTTGGGTCGCGTTCACTTTTTAAGCAGGTGGAATTTCTTCTAAATGTATTTCTTCACAAATAATCTAATAGCAGAAAATAAGTCCAGCAAATGTACAAACTTTAAGGACGTGCTAAAGCCTGTGGGAGCAGAAATACTAACCCTAAACCCTATAAAACAGCACTGAATTCTACTTGTTAGAACAGCAGCTCATTTCAAACATTACTAAAATAAAAAACCTGCTCACTGAAAAACATTAAATGATAGGTTAACATAATTTTTTTTTCTAATTTAACTCAGACCTTAAAATGTTGTGTGTAATGGTGTATAGCGACCTCGCCGATTTAGTATTCAGAAACTTGCCACTCAGCTTACACGTTTAACTAGACTTATAATGCAGTTCAATGGGCAACCGTTTAAGCTTTAAAAAATTATAAAATCTCATTTTCGAAAACGGGAAACTTGTGCTAGTCACCGTCATAAATTATGGGAAACAACATTTCACAAGGGCTATGTTTAACAAGGTTAATATATACTTTAAAGCATACCATTTAGATTCACATAAATGCTGTCCAGACATGTACCCGTTAAACAGCGGGACGCTAATTGGTGTAACTCCAGCTCTGCTTGGGTAACACTTCTAGTGCAGTTTAGCCTGCGGTAGAGTCCAGCTCAGCGTAGGCTTTGGGTGCAGGTGGATCATGTCTGTGTCCGTTTAGCTCCTCCAGGCTTCACTGTGTGCCGCGGACATCGCAGTAATTGTGTTTATGCCTACACTGTTTCCACCATTTCTCTATAGCTGTGAATTAAAAAAAAGATATTGATACTTAGTTGGGATCTTTCTGTTGACCTTTCCAATCTGTAATCAAGTGGTCTCGCGCTCTCTCTCCCCCTCCCACACGGACAAGCCCCAGATTTATCGTGGGCTAATATGGGGTAGCCGTCTTTGTCACTGTTGACCTACTTTTCAGTGCTGTTGTTTGATCCAATAGTCTCCATAAGAATGAGGCTGGTTTTCTCAGTGCAGCTATGCCTTAAGGTGTCTGAAGAGATTGGAGGGGAGGACAGCGAGGCTGTGAGCTCCCGGTTGTCTTAGTGTGCCCAGCCTTGCAGAACGCAGGCTGGGGAGGGAAGCAGGCAGGCAGCCAGGCAGCCAGGCAGCCAGGCAGGCAGGCAGCCAGGCAGGCAGGCAGGCAGGCAGGCAGCAGCAGGCTGACTAGTGTTACCATTCTCTCCCACTAGCAGATGGAAAAAGAAGCCACTGCGTTTCTATTTTAAGCGTTCGCTCTCTTGCTCATTCACTACCTTGCTCATTCACTCTGTCTCCTCACTGTACTGTTCATTTCTCTATGCCTCTCTCTCTCTCTCTCTCTCTCTCTCTCTCTCTCTCTCTCTCTCTCTCTCTCTCTCTCTCTCTCTGTGTC
>JAODLI010074227.1:0-13420 GCA_027575585.1 Percopsis omiscomaycus
CCCCCTTCGGTGGGTTCGGTGAATACGCATATGAAACTGGTGGGGTTCAGTACATCCAACAAGGTTAAGAACCACTGGTCTAGCCTAATTGTAAAGAGTTTTGAATTAGAACTAAAAAGACAACATAGCATTATTAAAAGTCAACAACCACGTTATGCTTAAGTATATAACACTCATTAAAATGATTGGAGCCATTGCAGATCAAATTTCATTTCAAAATCAGGCATTTGTCCCCCGCCCTTCTTTTCCTAATCAAATATCTAATTTTGCACAAATTCATAACAGTCTGAAATTAATCCATTCCGCTTGCAGTGTGTGATATTAAGGTTGTGACACTGTCCCTAGTTTTAAGGAGAATCGGGGAAAAGTAAGATGCCAGTATAAAAAAGAAAGATGTGCGTTTACATTTACTTGGTCGAATGAACATCTACACCTACACTGCGAAACACAGTGTAAGTATACACATATATTTTGTAATTGTTTTTGGTTGGTGGTACGACAGAGCCATTGATTGCACCTGCTGTTGTAATTGTATCTTGAAATAAATTGCTTCAATTGAATCACTATAACCTTAGCTTTCCCCCCCTCCCCTCAAATATGGAACCCCCCACTTTCAATATGCTTCCTATGGGCATGAGACTGTAATGGACTGTTACAGCATGACTCTGTTCAGACAAATGCACTGCAATAGTATAGTGTGATCCTTTATCGATGCTGTAGAGAAATACGCTTTTGACTAAGTTACACCCAAAAAGGTCAAAGCACAGGATCAGTTATAAAACAACTTTCTGGAGCTCGTAGGCGTAGATTAAGGGTTTTGCAGGAACACTTTACAAGAACAAATGCTTTTTGTCACATGGGTTTGAACCTTGGCCGCGTGGTTGAACTGCAGTCCTTCAATTCAATACGTCAAACTAATAGCTGCTATATATTGGCGCTTAGAAACAGTAAATGAAATGTATTCCACATAGAAGTTCCTTTAAAACCTCCCAGTACATATAGCACCTCATAGTACGACAACAGGCTTGAACTACTGGCTGAATTGTGTGTTTATCTGAATCTGATCTGAATGTGATTCTAATGCACCACTTCAGGGAGAAACTAGGTATCATTCCACACAATGGATCTGAGAAATAATTAACACAATTTTTAATATGTCCTGGAGCTATCACTTCTACAAACCTTCTTCACACACTCTCTAGGTGTTATACCATACCGCTTCAAGCATTATTTATAACACACTACCATACTGTATCGACCAATACAGATGTGATTCTGCACATATTGCCTCATTTGCACTCTGATATGTACTTATGACAATCATGAACATGTGTAGATGGGAATAGGAGATAGGAATAGGAATAGGAATCTCTTTCAAACTGAGTTTATAGCTGCCAATAGAATATATAATGGTGAATAGCTCAAACTGACGGATTGCTTATTGAGAAACGTACACATATGACATGTCTCACTAGGCTTGTCATGCAGTGGGCAACTGTTTCAGCCTTACAGAAATGACATTATTTTCCACAGTAAACTATGTATATGTTTTACCAAAAAAATTGTTTCCATCATGGTTTATTCCATTGTTATATCTGTACATTAGTGAAGTGAAGTTGTTTTAAAAAAGGGCTGTATTTTGAGATGTGTCCAAATGTGACAAAGTATGATTTTAAGAAAAACTCAACTTTATCAGATATTAGACTTTATCCGATATTATTCCACCATTTCATAATTTCTCTGAAATATGATGTGAGGTGTCATCAAAACCCAAGAAGAAATAATGGCAATAGTTACTTCCAGTTCACATGTCCAGTTGCTTGTTAGAGCAGCAGGCAACGCATATTTCTGTACACATATCTATTGAAGACTTAGTGGTATTCATTTGAGACATGACTAAGACAATAAAAGTAGTCTTTCAGTTTGTGGTTATTTGTGAAGTTGTCATCTGTGGATTGACACCCTCACACTGCTCAGCTCTTTACTCTGAGTCATGTCTAGACTATTATCAATTGCACGGGATAAGTTATAGCTTAGATGTAAAAAGGGGGCAATCAAGGGAGTTGTATGAGGAGACAAGCCTTCTGCATTGTTACAACCTGTATTAAATGCATTCATTAGTCAACAATAGGTTTTAGGAAAAATATAATGCTGGAAAAAAGCATGCTCGATTGCATTATAGCATTCCCTGTTATGGTCTGGTCTAGGGGATCCCAATGCAGGGAGGCACAGAGAGATGTAGGTAGTAAGGGTGGAAAAAGATATTTACTAGGCAGGTTTGTAGCCGTGGTACAGGCGAGGTTCGGCAACAAGGTGTTCGGCAACAAGGTGTTCGGCAAAGGTACAAAGGAGCAGGCAGGGTCATGGTCGAGGTACACGCAAACAAGTTTGAGAACAAGAAATACTAACAGATACGGGGGACTAGAAAACAAGACAGGATACGAAACAATCTAGCCCCTTCAAACAGGAAACACAGGGTTTAAATACACATGGGGAGACACAGGTGAAAACAATAATCAAATCAACACACAACTAGGGAGACAGAAAACCAGGAACGGAACACCACATGGAACACAGGGAAAGCACAGACAGGAAAACAGAACTAAAACATGGAACTGCACCGAATATTTCACAGAACATTACACTCCCAGTACCCCAAATTCCCTCCCCATCTGGAGTAGAGTGGAGTGTGAGCTACTCAGCACTCAGGTGTAGGAGGGGCAAAACAAGAAAACAAAACAATAATTTGCAATGCTGGTTTCAACTACAGGAGTCATTCCAGACACATGAGCACCTCATGTGTCTGGAATGAGGTGCATGTGTCTGTGTACCTTTAAACTGGTAGGGCACAAATTCCCATTATGGAGAGGGAAAATCAGAGAATATAGGGAGTACAAAATCAAAAAATAAAAACACAAATCGGACACAGACTAAAAGAAAAAGGAAATATTATAGCCTTTAAAGTTTGACATCAGGCTACCAGTTTAACCATAAGGGTTGAGGGTTGCCAGTAAAGCCTTACAAAGCAATTTAAAGAAGGAATGTGTTTTATGACACTCAAACTAAGAGCTTGCAATAATAAAAATGTTCTTGAGAGAATAGACAATAAATAATCCACTACTCAAGATAGGATTCACTCTTAATACATCTGGTTGGCCTCACAGTAGGGCCATTCCAGACGATTTATGGGTGGAATAGAGGACAATACATCTGCTGATGTGTCTAAAAACAGCCTCTTCCCATCACCCTATAGCTGTCCTCTAAATCAGAACCTCTCTACCACTGACAGATTGACACAGAATTTGAGATTTGGAAATCTGGAGTCTCACAATGTACAATATAGAAACATGAATAGACCTAGGACTACACTCAATGAGGAACACAGCAGTAAGCATATGTGTGACATTGGAGTTACACTCGTCAGTTGTGTTATAGAACCCCCAGAAACCCACATTTCAGCCCTAGCTCACTGTAGATTTTTGAAAAAACACAACTGTTCACACAAGTGTGGGTGGCTGTGTAGGGAAAGGAGAAGAGGATACTGTGAGCCTAGGAGAAGTGCAAGGGAAGGAGTAGAGCAGACTGCCGAGTTTCCAACCACTCAGAACTCTGGTGTGAGAGGGGCAGGTTCTCTCAAACCAAAGCAACTAATTATTCTAATGCTAGGTCCAATCACGGATCATTTCATGCACAAATTGAGAAGTGTCTCTTTAATCTTTGCAAAAAAAAGACTATTGATTAGATCATGACCTTGTGGGTGCTAGGGTGTAGTCGTTCGTTCCCCCTGGTCGTTTATAAGCTTGAATGTTTCTTACCAATGTGTTTTTTTCATATCGTTAACTCAGCAAAGTGATACTGTATACTTGAAGTAATGGGCACCCTTTGGTTTCAACTAGCAGCATCTAGAGGGAGGTAGGGCTATATCCTACTGGATGGTCATGTTGTCAAGAGCATTTTACAGTTGAATTGTAGAGACCCACACAGACCCATTTACCAGTTAATATGGGAATATGAGCAGTGCAACATTGCTTACCTAATAAAAGCAATTTCACTTCCCTGGAAGCCTTTTCTCCATCCTCTCGGAGGTTTTTGTCAATCATCTTTGATCTCTCCGCGGCTGCTTTATCCTCGGTGCTCACCGTACAACCCATGTCTCCAGAACGCTCACACACCACCCAACGCTCTGCAAGAATGTCTGTGTTCAGAATCACAGCTAACGCCAAAGGCAACACGCAGACCAAATCGACAGCTATCCTACCTGGTGAGAAAAATACCAACCGCACAAGTTTGAGCACAAATAGAAAATGATATCCACGCGTAAAAATTAAATTGGATGTCCTTCTGGATTTAAAATCTCAAATCTGAAGACGGTTTGTCTGAGTCATTGGATGCCCAATCTCAGACTGAGCTGGTAACATTTGTTGTGGTCGATTTCAAATTAATAGGAGCGCTTTAGTCCTGCATCTCTTCGAAGATGGGGTGTTTCTGGTACGGTTTCCTCGTCCGAATGTGGAATTGTCAGCATGACACACAAATAATAGTGCGTTATATTGCGTCTGCGCTTGTCTTCAGCAGGCTTTTTATTTTGGTATTTCAAGTAGCCTTGGAAATGCATATCCCAGATCCAGTTAGCCAGTCACATCGATTTAAATTGAAACGTCTTGTCGTAAAGTGTTTTTTTTAAATAATAAACATTACTAAACTAATTACGTGGAAGATACTGATGTGATCTGAATGTGTATAAATTCGCTGTATTATGGGATTTTCTAATTGTGAATATTGCTCAGCGTGCACGGGCGACTTTGCATTCGTCTCATGATTGCATTTATATTCCGTTTTCCGTTTTGTATAGGCCTATGCTATAGCCTCTAGTTGATCATGTAAATAGACGAACAGTGCACTCTTGTGGCCATACAACTTTTCTCTCCCGAAGAGGCATCGAAATGCGCATTTGTTTGTCTTTAACCACAAAACAATATACCGTGTACTTGTACGTGTGTGTGTGTGCATGTATTCTAACTATAGACTATGATGTATTCGAATGTTCAAAACCAAGGCGTCTTACTTGCACTGTGTTTTGGTACACAGTGGGACATTTACATTTACAGCATTTAGCAGACGCTTTTATCCAAAGCGACTTACATTTGTCAACAGTTGAACTGGTTAACCACCAGTTTTTGCAAGCATATAACATTCTTCCAGAATAAGTGCAGCATAAGTGCACACAGCTATTTTATCTATGCATTTGCTGAACATTACTCGAAAGTTATCATTCGCTCCTTTAAACAGTCAATAATTGCAATAATCAAAAGTTATCATTCACTCTCAAGTCTATAATTGCTAACGGCAAAGTGCTTAATATTCTAAGAGTTGATATAAGAGTAGTTATTTTTTTAATAAGGGAGGAAATGAGGATAGAATAAGGATTGTAATAGGGGGATTGCTGCTATGAGGTGGAAAGATCGGTGTTCCCCTGTGCTGCTACCGTTGGGCCCTTGAGCAAGGCCCCCCTTAACCCCCAACACTGCTCCAGGGGCCCGGAAGCATGGTCCCGACTGACCTCAGCCTCCTCACCCAGGATGTCTGTGTGCTATGATGAAAAAATGCAAGGAACACGGGATCATTCCAGTATAACACCAAGTCAATTAAACTTCAGAGATATCAATCTGTCTAGTTAGAAAGCATAAGGGATTGTGAGTCAATGTCACCTGTTTTGGTGCAAATGAATGTGCCAACAGGGGCACTGGAGAGGCAACAGTTGCAGGTGGTGGCCACAGACAATTGCTCTCTTCTAATCCTTCCTAATGTCTTTGTCCCTACTGGTAGCATGAGGCGGTACATGCAGCCCATTCAGGTTGCACAGGCAGTCCAGCTCCTCCAGGTTGTCACATCCATGCGTGCCATCAATGAAAAAAAGAAGACTTGCTGTGTCTCCCAGAGCATGGAGGAGAGCTGGACAGGGCCATAGATCATCAGGGTGGCATGAGGGCCCGACATCCTCTAGTGGGACCTGTGTTTACAGCCCAGCATCATGCAGCTTGATTAGCATTCGCCAGAGAACACCAGAATTAGTAGGTCCGCCATTGGCACCCCGTTCTCTTCACTGATGAGAGCAGGTTCACACTGAGCACATGTGACAGACGTGAAAGAGTCTGGAGAAGCCGTGGTGAACATTACGCTGCCTGCATACACACTACTGAGTCACATCATAAGTTGGATCAGCCTGCGATTTTAAAGCGGTTGGTGATTTTGGTTTCCATTGACCGTTGTTATGTAATTTTGTTCTCAACGAGTTACACAATGTACAGTAAAGATTTAATATATTTCGTTCATCGAGACCCCATGTGTGATTTTAGTGTTCCCTGAATTCTTTTGGGCAGTGTATTTATTATCTTGGCATAGTTCTTACACTAGCACATTCATGCTAGCACTTGAAAAAAACAATCGACTGCTATTTTCTACTGTATATTGTTACTGTGCATATGACAAATACAATTTGTAGAGAGCTAGTTGGTCAACTGCTCACTAAGACATTCTGGGGCTCAGATTTAGCTCGTATAGATCAAGCATGCTTAAACAATTAGATCCAAAAGTACAATCTGAGCAAAATGATGAGAAAGAGGTCAAGAGGGCAAGAAAAATTATGACAGTTATAAAAACATCTAAAATTGGTTTATTGCCAAACGAAAACTGTCCCTGCTATTTACATTTTACAAGTTTATATGCATCACAAATATAAATGGCTTACATTTATGTACATCATTTATACAAAGCCACATACTACACCCCTCATATCTTTGTGCTTTACATTATTGTTGGTATAAACACTGCACTCAGGTGCAGGAGACGTGTGCCCCTTGGTTTCAAACCACAAACTACTATTTTTGTAATGCCGGTTTAAACCACAAGGATAACTCCGGAACCTCCATTATGCGTAAGATTAAGCTTTGTTTGCCAGCAGGGGGAGGTAATTCCCCAACAGATTTCAAAACCTAAGGCATTGATGGAGACTGTCACTCCCAACCTCCATGTTTCCGCAAATGGAAAACAGTTAGGTCATGCTACAGACATGTCAAATTTTGACCTTCATAAAAATTTGATTGATAGCAAGAGAGTAGAAAACTTTAAAATAACATTAAAGCGGCAGGTGGTGCAGGGTTGTTTAAGTAGTTTACACCAGCTCTCAATGATACCTTCTGATAGCATGTAAAACATTCTGCATAGTGGAGCTATAAAGAGAAATGCTTTTCCAAGTAGTAGTTAATGAGTTGCTCATGTAGCTGTTCCAGAAACTAAAGAATTATACTTTTCATAAACAGGCCAAATCAAAAGTCAAAATCAACTTACAAGAAACGTAGAAATGCAGGGGACACAAGCCAACAAATCTACAATACATTATATGGACGTTCATTAGTAAAATAACTTCAATATGAGTACAAATCAATAAACCAACACAAAATAATTGCTATAAGATATGGATCAATGAAATAACATTGATTCACTGCAAATTAGGACACATGTAACTGACAATAAAGATAGAAATAGCCACTGTTTTGTTAGACAAACTGTATCCATTATATTTTCCTCAGATAATAATCCAATACCACACGTAAACTGTCAAAATTAAACTACTATTCTGTATATCTCCAGTAAGATGCTATCTTTCATTTGAGCTATACTGTTTGAGTTCACATAGGAAGTGATCATATTATTCTACATTTATCAGATTTAAAGGCTATTGTTGCATCAAAAGCATAGCAGTAGTGTTATAATTGATTAAATGTGGTAGAATATGTAGAGGGTTGGCTAAAAGTGTCGAGGGTTGAAAAAAAGTTTTTAATGCTAATAAATCTACAAAACAGACCCTGTACTGCAAGATATAGTATAGTTAGTCTGTATAGTTCTACAACAACATCCATACAGCGTATCACCAGCCTCTACGTGAGAATAGCTAATTAACCTTAATTGTCAACAATTTCACTGAAAAATACAAAACAGTAGCACAATAGCATTGACTAAGAAAACTGAACAAAGCCCAAACAATCAATAGGTGACTGTCACATGATCTGTATGTTTCTATGCACCGAATTTGATTTAGATTAGTTTCTAATAAAAATCTTTCTCTTGAGAAGTCAGACTCGTCTAACACATATAAGTCATACACAATAAACCATGCATAACAACGATAAAAGAATATCACAAACTTAATCATATACAATAAAGCTATTTGTAGGCCCATTTGTTGATCTTGTGGAATCACTGTAAAAGCATTGATATAATAGCTAAATAAATATGCATTTCTGTGTGTGTGTGTCATTCTGTATGCTATTAAGGCACGAGAAAAACTGAAATAGCTAAATAATCCATATATCCTAAACCTAAATTCCTATCTTTGGGAAATTAAACAACACTGTATAACACAATGATCATAGTTACACAGTGACTGGCCTTTTCTTCTCAAACATCATAAAAACATTTCCCCCTGTCCAGCAGTATTAATTGACTTGTGCTTCCAGATATAATAATAGACAATCTGTGTATAAAAGTAATGGATACATTATTTGTTAGTTCGTTGTGTATCTTGGTGTATTCCTGCCACTAGCCCAGTAGAAAACCTTGCTCAACACAAGGCAGTAAATACATAACAGGATCACAAAATTATAATGTGTCTATAATTTAGGTAAGATAAATAAAGAGGAAGTGACAGGAAATAACAGTAAATATCTTGCAGATATCTGTATAGCTTATTGTATTGTCTTGTCTTGTGTGTGCACTACGACCAAGCATTTCATTAGCATTTCATTGCTGCTGCTCGTTAATGTGTATTTGACAAATAAACTTTGAAACTGAAACTAGAAACTAGAGTTGGCCATTGAAAAATATATATTTAAAAAAATACAGTATATACTGTATGGCCATCCTGTGTGGCATTTGATGCACTGTCCAACTCATAAATAGAAATCCCAGAGCCTAACCCTTATTAGTTTCAATTAGATCGCTTAAAGCATAATGAAAAATATTTAGCTCCGTTAAATATCTGTTCAGTTACCAGATGCTGTGCTCCACAGCATCTGCACAGAGAAGATTCTAGACATTTACATTGGACAGCGCCCTTTTCTGAGACCCACAGGAGCAGATTCTAGTGGCCTCCTCCAACGTTGCTGCTCCCTGTCGTCCAGTCAATAACTATAAAGCTCAAACTCATTACCATAAAGGAAATGCCCAAAGCAGCAAAGCAGGCAGCCTAGGAATGAAAGACAAAGAGAAAACCGTGTAAATATCAGCAGCTCATTTATAAATGGCATGCGGTACATTCCTGTGTAAAATGGAAAAAGCCTGCAGCATACAGGCATCTCAATATAACCTCAGCCAAATGACTTTACCTCCCCACCTCCAAAGAACCAAGGGCTATGCTAGGATTCTTACTGCTCACCAGTATCTTAGGCATAGAGTTCAATGGCTCCTCTTCCTCAGGCACTATGCGGATGTAGAAGATTGCAGGGAAGATAAAGATGAGGCAGGGAGCTGACGTGGCACCTGTGAACAGACCAATGAGGAGTGAGGAAGGGCAGTGAAGGTTAGAGAATATACATTATTGTACAATTGTATTTTTCTTGTCCATATTGAATACATAATTCTAACATTCATATTGTAGGTTGGAAAAGGTATATGAACCCCTCAGCTAAAAAATTCAACAACAGCTAATTGGAGTCAATGAAAGAAGATTTGAGGTTTGGTTTATAGCTAGAATAACTATAATGATAATAAGGTTTCTATTCACAAGAAGCATATGCTGATGTGAACAATGCCTCACAAAACAGAGAAGACAAAGAATTGTTGATTTGCATCAAGCTGGAAAGGGTTACAAAGAGTTTACATATTCATCTGTCCACAAATAGATACAGTTTAGTGTTTAGAACTGTCCTTAGAAGCAAATCGAAGCTTTCCTGCCTCAAAGTTTATCAAGGTATCCTGCAGGATAAAGTCAGGGTGATGCAGCAGGACAATGACAGTAAACCTCTTAGTAAATCTACTACAGAATGGGTTAAAAATAATAATAATATGCCTTTTGGAGTGGCCTGGTCAGAGCCTAGACCGTAAACCAATAGAGATGCTGTGGAATGACCACAAGAGAGCCTTTCACAACAGACATCCTAAGAATATGGCTTAGCTGAAGCAGTTCTGTAAGGAAGAATGGTCCCAAATTCCTCAGAAACGTTGTGCAGGTCGTATCTGCAGCTACCAGAAGCACTTGTTTGAGGTTATGGCTGACAAAGGAGGTTAGACCGGTTTTTAAATCCAGGGATTCACTTACTATTTCCACCAGTAGTGTGATGTTCTGAGCAATGTTTAATGGGTGTGTTCAATAAAGACATGAAAGTTTATAATTGTGTGTGTGTTATTAGCTTAAGCACATTGTGTTTGTATATACTTGCGACTTCAATCAGATCAAATTTAAAGATCAATTAATGAAGAAACCAGGTATGTGCATACTTTCTCTTACCACTGTACATGTTATATACTAAATGTACTGTATTTGGGCTATTCAACTAACATTATGGTATACATTATGCATAAAATGTGTACCAAAGAGACCATATGCATGTAGCAGTAGCAACTGTAGCTACTGGCTAATTTTGCTTGTACAGTCTATTTATGAAACAATTTGCCTTAAGAGGTATTGGAATGAAAACATGGTTTCTGTAGGATATATTTAGGATGTGTGTGTGTATAGATACCCGTGTCTATAAATGTGTATGTGTCAAAGTATAGAGCTTGGTTCTGAAGAAAAGCCTTTGAACTCAAACCTCTAAACACTGTGAATTTTGACCTGTAGCCCCTAAAACATATTGACCAGTGTAAGGGAGGCTGAGAATAATATTGACTCAGTGACTCTGTTTGTTGCTTTATTAGAACATGCACTGGTACATTTCTTGGTTTGCCATTTAAAACAAGGCAAAAATAATTGCTGTTTGAGGGGTTAGGTATATATTTTAATTATGATTTTATTGTTTATCTTTTGCTTTTATTTTATATATTTTATAAAATATATACTATGAAAATAATTGTATCATTATTATCATTTTATCTTTGTCAGTGTTTGTATGCATGTCAAAGGGAGTCGTACCACTTATTTTCCAGGGTGAAGGGTAAAAAGTTTGGAGAAGCACTGTACTAACCGATAATGCCAAAGATTCCGAGGATGTTAGGAGCAAAAATGACCAGCATGTTTATGATGGTGAGAAGAATGATGGCGATGGCAATGTGACGGAGCCAGTTGAAGGCCTTGGTGGGGAACAACATGTGCTGGATAGCCCTGCGCACCTGGGAGTGGTTGAGATATAAGCATTTAGGTTCAAAATACAGTATATACAGGTAATTCAAGTAAAAGTACAGTATAAATCCAATGACTTACAGGAAACAATACAATAGGGACAGTCAGTGTGACAGCTGTAAGGACAGCCACACGCACACACAGGATCAGGGTGTCATATGGATCGATCCGACTGTAGGTATGAAGAAGTTCAGGCTCTACATTATCTGTAGGAATATAAAGATCATTTTATTGTTAGATCTCAAAATATTTATGTGCATTAGAGGTACACACCTCGATTGCATTATAGCACCCCTAGATCCCCTAGGTCCCAGCTCACTAAAACTGTCAACAAAAGTGTATGTAGTGTGTCATAGGGGGGGAGGGGGGTGGTGGTAGAGAATCAAATCTGTAAGGGGAGGAGTAGAGATGGATGGACACTCAGCACCTATTTATGGTAGTTTTACACCAAAACAATGTTTTTGTAATTCTGGTGTCAACCACGTTCCAGTCACGTTAATTTCACAGAAAATGTCACTGTTATATACTAACCAACTTTATGATAGGATAGTATTATTAAACATCAGCACTAGAGGGTACATGGATCTCTGAGTAACAACGCAAGTGTGTTAACATATAATTCACACAATTATGAATCCCATAATTTTTCTAGAAATATCTGATTGCACATACTACACCATAATAATAAAAAACTATTGTAGTCATCTTAAACTTTAGAAAAATGAAACAAAATGACAGGCATGAGTTGCTCTCACCATAAAAGGTTAGATAGCCAAAGAGCGCTGCCAGGAAGTACATTGTATACATGACGAGGATGGAAATGTTGGACACCTGCTGCATTTTCTTCTTGGACGGGCTGAAATTACACATCAGGGTTAGCTTAATGTCTCAACCCGTACTCGCTGAAGCATTAGGAAATAAGAACAGATTTACTTGCGGAGTTCTGTATAGATGGGCAACACCTCAGGGTGGCACACGAAGGCAAAAGCCAGGATTGGGATGGTGTACGATGTCTATAAAGAGAAACAAACTTGCAAACATTGCACTTGTGTGCACATATCTTGGGGTTTTGGGAGTGTTATGACATCGAGGAGTGTACCTTTTTAAGTATGCCTTCCATAATGTAATGTGCCATACCAATAAAGTTTGTTTGACTACAAAGTACACCCTAAGGTTTCAAAGGTATTAAAGCTAGGGGCTGTATATTTACAGGTGCGCGTGCCTACCTGTGAGTTCACAGTAAACATGCGTGGGGTGCAGTGGGATTCATCTTCATTGTGAGCCAGACTGTTGTGGTAACTGTGGGCTGAGGTATTCAGGCCGACATGGGCAGCAGTACTGTTGGCTGTGAACTCCTCAAAAGGGCAGGGGATCTGGAACTTCTTATAGATAACCTGCAGGAAAATATAAAGGGATGTATAGGCATAGTGGAGAAAAGGTGGAAGGGAAGAGTTATATAAAGAGTTATATAAAGACCCCTACAAAAAAACTGATACATTTCAGAAGTGGTAATTCACTGTGGTTGTCCCTGTGAAAATACCCCAACCCACTGAATAAGAAAAAACAAGCCAAAAATATCTAGATTTTATTAAATCAATGGGAAGGCAATAGACTCATCAACCCAACCCTCTCAAACCACCGACATCGTAGTGACAGAGGCTTAATGGGCAATTATTGACAACAAAAGGATATATACGTTTCTTATCGCTGTGTTTTCATTGAATTCTATAGAAAATCTCCTCAGTTCAAGAGTTAAATGTGAAAAAAGTTAAGGTTTTGTTACATTAGTTACGTAATGAGAGCTCAACAGGCTGCAACTGCAGCAGGTTGGGTGTGTGTGTAAACGAGACCATAGACATTTGTATCACCGTTTCGGGTCTTGGTTTCAGAACAGTTACACCTCTAGACTTGCCATGCTATCCAACGTCAGCTTCTCCTCCACTGAAGTGGAAATAATATCCTTTAACAAGACATCTAAAGCATGACTTATTTGCATGTTTGTATTAGTACATCCAGTGATGGGAAAGTTCATTTTCTACATGAACTAGTTCAAAGTTCAGTTCACACATTTTAAAATGAACTAGT
>JAODLI010074228.1:0-34871 GCA_027575585.1 Percopsis omiscomaycus
GGGGAGGGGAGGGGGTCACCAGAGCTGGGATGGACCCCAGGACTCCAGGTAACGACCCGGGCCTATAACGGCATCAGCCGCACTGTTATGGTCTGACGGTGGTCTTCATGCCCCGGGACGCTGCTGCCAGACCGAGGGAGGAAAAGGAGAGGAGGAGGAGGGGTCAGGCAGGAGGAGGAGGAGGAGGAGGGAGTATTTTTTGTACGTGGGGTCTCCTGAATGAAGCCAGCGAGGCTGGACTAAGGCTGCTGTGTGAGCCGGACCAGGCAGAACAAGGGGAGCGCTGTGTGTGGAGCCGAGGGGCAGGACTGCGGGGCGCACAGCTGGACAGACAGACGCACAGCTGGACAGGCAGGCGGGCGGGGGACAGACAAGCGGCCCCGAGAACTGCGGGGACTCCTTGAGGGGGGGGACAAAACCGGACGGGGGTCCACCTGATCAGAAAGGTAAGGGCACTATATCTTTTACATAAAGCAACGTTCTGTGTGTGTGTGTGTGTGTGTGTGTGTGTGTCAGTCAAGTCACTGGAAAGTTTGTGAAAACAGTTTAGTCTATAAAAGGAGGCAGAGAGTTCATGTACATGTGGCAACCGTGTATGGAACATGAGGAGGATCATTTATTTCTGTCTGAATAGGTGCCTGTGTGTGTGTGTGTGTGTGTGTGTGTGTGTGTGTGTGTGTGTGTGTGTGTGTGTGTGTGTGTGTGTGTGTGTGTGTGCGTCTTCCAGTCTGTGAGTTCATATTTAATAATTTGGCGGTTCATGTCTGTTTCAGATGCATGTCAGTTATGTGAGTTACCAATGTAAAAAAGATGCTGTGTTTGAATGTGTAACTCAACAGAAGTATCAGTGTACACTGACCGTTAGAGGACAGTTGACAGAAACATCTCTGAATGTTTCTAGCGTCTTCCAAAGAAAACGCTGGTCTATTTGGCTTTCCATTGATTCACCAACCTCAGCTGGCCTGGCCTAGTGGCCTTTGTACAGGTCCTTTTTGGGAAAGTACGGAGAGCCGATTTAGCCTAATATTGTGAAATGACTCACAAATACGTTGGTTACAATGATAAGTACTTTGTTCGATTTGTCATCACTTCCTTAATTATATAATGACCTCTGCAAAAGGGAGAGGTATCTGTATACAGCAGTTGAGACGCTGATCATGCCCTCTAGTGGCCAAAATTGAAATCTATTTAAATTTGTTCTGATGAGTTTCATATCTTTATAGTATATTTTAGATCTTTATCACTGCCTGTTCCACTCCTGAGCATCCTAAAAGAGCGACCCTCCTTTTTAGGCCCTTCTAAAAAAAATCCCAGTTTTCCGTTTTTTTCTGATTGAGGTTTATGATTAGGGTTGTAATTTAATGTGTGCTAAATGTGGGTTTATGAAACCATTTGACACTGAACCTGGGATTAAGAAATGTAGATCAACTAGACTGGACTGCCAATTTTATCTGTTCTCATGTTCATTCAGCCGGCTCCCACCCCCCAGGGAACACCTTCCCTTCTCCTTGTCTAAGCTTTGGCTTGTTTGGGAATGATTTGCGAATGTGAAACATTAACAGCCTAGTTATCATATTCTGGATCACGTGAATGGGTTCTGTTTGATGTTTATGCATTTATAACACTTTGTATGACAGGTATGTGTTATCTTGTCAGGTTAAAATCATAACATTTTGTCCTCATATGATTCATTAATAGTAATGACATAATCTGGCTCCCTAAAACTGATTCCATGCAATACAACATTCTCACTGATCAATAATCCTAGTTATCCTAGATATACAATAACTTCTTATTAACCTCTATAGCACCCATATTTATCCTTCCCACCATGCTAACAGCCCCTCTGGCAACAGTAGCCCTCTAATCAAACAGTCCGGCCCTGGGGGAAAATAACCCGAAGAATTTTGGGAAAAGAACAGTTGGCGATAAGGAAGTTTATAGCCAATATTACCGCTTAACTTACTGCGTGTGAAACAAACATCTTCCAATGTAAGTTATAAAGTGGAGATTCCATTTTTTGGCTGATAAAAACACAGCTTTCAAAGGCTCTTCGGCTAAACAGCCCTGTAATCAGTTACATTTGTTAGTGTCCCCTGAATAGTGGGCCAGAACAATGGGGCTGTAGACACTCCTTTTGAGTGCTTCAGTGTCCAGCTGCACATCTGTACATCCTTCGAGGGCCAGGTACGCCAGTGTGCTCGCCCTTCGGGCTGACTGGGATGCACATGGCTGCTGGTGAATGAAGGCTGTCTCCCCTGCGTGGTCGGGCCAGGCAGGGGAGAACAGCCTTCATACATGGCCAGGCAGGGGGGCACTAGGAGGTAATTTCATGTATGAAAGGCCATGATTGTTCCCCCTGTTCCGACCACTCCGCTGGCCAAACCAGCCTGCTCAGCCTGGCCCTTCAATTAGAGCTATTAACCTAGAGAGAGAGAGAGAGAGAGAGAGAGAGAGAGAGAGAGAGAGAGAGAGAGAGAGAGAGAGAGAGAGAGCTACGAGCTGCAGTCGTTGCGCTGCATTGCTGTTGAGTAGTTACCATGTGACAAACACAAATTTCCCCACAGGGATCAATAAAGTGGAACTTATCTACACAGTAGTGAAAAGCCCAGCCTGTTAAAGCGGTCGTATTTTAAAACTTCCCGTTTTGGGCATGATCTATATGCAGTAAGCAAATTGTGTTTTGCTTACAATTGCCGTGAAATCCTTCGTTTAATTTAGCAAAACCCACAAAACCACAATGTTTGCGTAATTGTGTAACTCCTGTTTATTGTTTTTAGTAACAATATTTTTGTATCAGTATTAGTAGTTAAATAGTAGTTAAATAGTATTCATCCCAGTCTTCTTGCCATTGCTTTTCCAGCCAACTGCATGCGAATGGTTCCATGATGTCACCGGTGTTTTTTTACTCACAGCTGTTCATGAAGGGCTTCACAGAGAACTAATGAAAGTAAAGTTTCGTAAACACAGGAGGGAGAACAAGCCTTGTCATTCTCAGGCTGGCTAAGACCTTCACTGCTTTAGAGGCTGTTTCACAGCCTGATTGTATGGACATTTAGCTTATAGATACAGTATTATATTATCTACAGCACTCTGTACCTGTGTGTGTATGTGGAGGCAGGTGCATAGTACCATGAACACACTTGATTTAAAGCAACTAGAAATAAACTCCATAGATTAAATCAAACACACAGAGTTTGTTAAATCGGATTAGTTTTCTCCTCCTCTCCTAATATTTATTTTCCTCTGTCCCCCCTCCCTCCCTCCCTCCCTCCCTCCCTCCTCCCTCCAGATGTCCTCTCGTTGCAGGAATGCGGTGAACATCGCCATCACCACCCTGTTTGCTGCAGTGGTGCTGTTTGCCATCCTGTTGGCCTACGTCACAGGTCCATGTCTTATGCTCACCATACACTAGAAGACTTTGAAAAGACTCTGAAAAGACTTTGAAAAGACTAAAGTCTGACACCCTCTCGCTTCTAAAGACAATGTGTCATTAGTCACAGAGTTTTTAGTCACAGACTATGATTTTGCAAAGACTGGGGATCTTGCAGGACCACTATTTGCCGTGAGCCAAGACTAAAAAGATATGACATTATTAAACACGGTTGATTTTATCGGAACGTCAAGATGAGAAAAAGACTGACTTAAGTCAGCTCTGCCACCTTAAAGCAAACAACTGAGATGATGGGAGTGTGCCAAAACTCTAGCAAAACTCGTCGTTAGTTAGCATTAGTTGTTTGACATTTATGTGTTCTACTCAAGGCTTAAAAACAATTAGGTCCTTGAGCGGACGCTTTTATACAAAGTGACTTACAATGACTTCTGTACAATTCCAAGTATTTACAAGGAGCAGATAGTTGTTAGACATCTGGCTCAAGGATGCTTATAGGTAGCTGAACTTGGGCTCGAACCCACAGCCTTCTGGCTGGGAGTTGAACACCCAGACCACTAGACTATCCTGCCCCCTAAAAACAGACTAGTAGACTAGTAGAAGTATTCCCCTTATACCTACTAAATAGAAGTTAGCCATATATCTGCTCCACAGAAGTTAGTTAGCCGTAGGATGTTCGACTTTAAGCCGCGTCCAAACCGTGGCATGGGTCAATCCTATAAGCAACTCTGAGCAAGTTTTCAACCACTAACTGATCATAAATGTAATTGTGCTATAGATAAAAGTATCTGCTAAATGGCCATGACTAAATGACAGTATACTTCTTCTAATGCAGATACTGTACATTCAGAACATATACTCTATTTACAAGGTTATTAATCCTTTCTTAACCACCTCTGAGTGATGAAAGCAGGCCGTCTAAATTAATATCCATCTGTCTTACTGTGTTCTGTGTTTAAAGACAATGCAATTGCTAGCGTTGACTTGAAATAGAAATGGACTACTGTATGTTCTGTATTTGTATATTCGTCCAGGCTACCAGTTCATCCACACAGAGCAGCACCACCTGTCTTTCGGTCTGTATGGAGCCTTCCTGTCACTCCACCTCTTCCTCCAGAGTCTGTTTGCCTTCCTGGAGCATCGCCGCATGAGGAGCCCCACCCGGCCACAGCTGCTGCGCCGCTCCGTTGCGCTCTGCATCGCCGCCTACCAGGAGGACCCGGACTACCTGAGGAAATGTCTACGCAGTGTCCGCCGCATCTCCTTCCCCGGCCTCAAAGTGGTGCTGGTCGTCGACGGCAACCGCCCCGAGGACCACTACATGATGGACATTTTCCAGGAAGTGATGGGCGGGGCCGACCAGGCCGGTAGTGTCGTATGGAAGGGGAATTACCATAGCGACGGGAGCGGCGGAGGAGGTGGAGGTGTTGGGGCTGGGAGGAGCACGGTGCACATGGAGGAGGCGGGCCGGGTGGCCCGGCTGGCGAGGAGCTGTCGCTACTCCTGTATCATGCAGGAATGGGGAGGGAAGAGGGAGGTGATGTACACCGCATTTAAAGCCCTGGGAGACAGTGTGGACTACATCCAGGTGAGACATGTCCGTCCCACGTTAACGCTACACTAAGTAAGGGTTTCATCTAGCCTTTAATTCAGCCAATGGGTGTAAAGATATTTTTGTGGAGTTAACTTCTAGAATTTGCTATGAATTCATTAATACTGTAACAATGTAGGCCTATGTCATGTCAGCTTAGGGTCGGACAATATGGCAATCTGTACCATACAATGTTAGGGTTAGGTAAAGCCACCCCGAATATTCATTAGCTCATAGAATATTTTACTATGCTGTAGTCACTGTGACTTCTCTGTCCTTCATGATAATGAGAGGTTATAAGCAGATGGCCATGGTCTCACCATAAACCAGCTGGGTTCTGCTGTCATCAGCCTCTCATCTATAACAAGGCTCTCTGAAACACCTGGGCTGCGGTTGAATACTCTTTTTTGCTTAGGAAGGTTCCTAACTGAGTGAAATGACCCGGAAGTATCTAAGTGGCAGCCATGGTAAGAGCTGGTCGAATTCTCTAAATGCTACAGAAAAAGTGATTCAGTGCTTCCTTTCTTATCTTTTTAAGCATAGGGTACACTAGACCATGCTTTACGATAGGAACGGAGATAATGCCGTCCCCTAATTCCAGCCATTCTTGAAAACAAAATATCAACATGACCGACAAGGGACGCAGATCTTGCATAAATGTAACAATTATTTTCCTACAATCACACTAATTGGGATTCACGTCAATAAATATTAGTGGACTAGAGGGTGAGTGTGAGCAACCATTCTCAATGTGACAACAATGTATTTTCACTTGTGTGACTGGTAGCCTATATTCATTTTTTTATTTAAAATTCCAACCTTAGTAATGAAGTCATATTTTTCACCGGGTTGTTCACATTTATATAACCTGCATGAAACAACAAGGTAAGAACGCACAGGCGAAGTATCTAAGATGCGCTTTTTAGTAGTCCATCTTCGGAACATTGTAGTTTCACTACAGCAAACCCACGTCAATAACATCCAACGTTGCATAATTACATAGCCTAGTGCAGTCATATTCTTTTAACGCTGCGGTTGTTTTTTCCTAACAATTCTCGCCACATTATTACTTGACCTCACTACGTTCTCCATCGAGGTCAAGGAAAAGTGGTTAGGAAAAGACATAGGACGTCATTTTTTTTGACTATTCGACTGCAGCCCGGTAGTGGGGTGATTTTACCCTTTGCAAAACCCCTGCCCAAGTGTTTATGTTACAATAACAGCTTTGTCTTGGCAATGGAGAGATCCTTCACATTTTTACTTAAGCTGGACTCCTACAACAGGGACACCTGCTATCCAAAGAGGCTGATTGATTTGATTGTGGGTAAAACTATATGGGTGACGTCATTTTCCTTATTTTCCAAATTTTCGTAACTACTCACACACACAGAGATTTCCGATGCTCACTTAGAGGTATTGAATCCAGACAGAAGTATTGACAAATTAATTTCATACAGTAAAAAATGACACGTGGCCTACATGGTCTCCAAATGTTTGGCCACAGGATGTGACTGAAGGAGTATTTTTGTTTGTTGCTGCTCAGGTGTGTGACTCAGACACAGTTCTGGACCCAGCGTGCACCATAGAAATGTTAAAGATCCTAGAAGAAGATCCCATGGTAGGAGGAGTTGGAGGAGATGTTCAGGTAGGACACACACTGTAACATTTAGAGATGAAGTATGAAACGTTATCAATGATTTATGCATCTTTCACTGTTGGATGGCAATTTCCCTTTACTCTATACTCTACAATTCATGTTTTCTTCAGATCCTAAATAAATATGACTCCTGGATCTCCTTCCTGAGCAGTGTTCGGTATTGGATGGCCTTCAACATTGAGCGGGCCTGTCAATCATATTTTGGTTGTGTTCAGTGTATCAGTGGCCCTCTGGGAATGTACCGGAACTCCCTGCTGCAGCGTTTCCTGGAGCCCTGGTATCACCAGACTTTCCTTGGCTCCAAGTGCAGCTTCGGTGATGACCGGCACCTCACAAACCGTGTGCTGAGCTTTGGCTACAAGACCAAGTTCACGGCGCGATCGCAGTGCCAGACTGAGACGCCCACGCAGTACCTGCGCTGGCTCAACCAGCAGACGCGCTGGAGCAAGTCCTACTTCCGTGAGTGGTTGTACAACGCGCTGTGGTTCCACAAACACAGCCTGTGGATGACCTACGAGTCTGTGGTCACCGGCTTCTTCCCCTTCTTCCTGGTCGCCACGGTGATCCATCTGTTCTACCGTGGAAGACTCTGGAACATTCTCCTGTTCCTGTTGACAGTGCAGCTGGTGGGCATGGTGAAAGCCACCTACGCCTGTTTTCTGCGAGGCAGTCTGGTGATGATCTTCATGTCTCTCTACTCCCTCCTCTACATGTCTAGCCTACTGCCGGCCAAGATCTTCGCCCTGCTCACCATCAACAAGGCTGGGTGGGGAACCTCGGGCCGGAGGAATATTGTGGTGAACTTCATCGGCGCCGTGCCCGTCACGCTGTGGGCAGCCATTCTCCTGGGCGGCGTGGCCTACACCATCTACTGTGAGACACAAGAGCCCTTTAGCGAGACAGAGAAGGCCTTGTTGATAGCAGGGGGAATACTGTACGCCTGCTACTGGGTGATTTTACTGGTACTGTACCTGGCGATTGTAGCCAAACGCTGTAACAAGAGAGAAGAGCAGTATCATCTGCCGTATGCAGAGGCATAGGGGTCGGACAGGTGGCAGACATGGTGATCTACTACCAAGGGGAAATGGGAGTTACAGTCACCAGTACTGGTTTGGTTCTTACCCAACTCCCACGTCCCTGTGCCCTATAACACAGAACTCTCTTGTGTCTTTATTAATGGTGCTAAAATGTGTGAAGCATAAAAGCGAGGGACGTTACTCTGATCTGCAGTTGGGAGTCTCCCAGAACAGAACAGTTACAGTTTTCAGGTGAACTCATGCACACACCTCTCCCTCCTCTGTCATTGTGAACAGTGCCACAAAACCGCACCAAACTGGACTATAGGTTCTAGAGCCGGTCTATTTGTACACCTTTGTGAAAACATGCCAGAGAATTGGTGAGAAATGGTTACAGGTCTTCTGTAGAAGCAGTAACCTAAGGTAAAGCAGGTTTGGTGTTCTTAGTAATGAAATGAAAGCTCTCCTCATATCACAGCAGAGCAGGGAGACAAGGAAGTGAAATGTTTTTCAGTGTTTTATGGAGTTACTGTTTTGTATGTTAGAATTCTTAAAGCTGCTCTATTTTACATTTAAAAAAGTAGGAGATTGATTTAAATATTGCAAACAGGTAAAATCACCTGAGACCTACACTAAATTCTCACTAAACCAGCCTCTAGGACTCTCCAGTTAATCTCCAAGTGGTTGAGATAACTTTGGATTCAGGCCAGACACATGATCTAATATCTGTGTCTAACACATATGCCAACATCTGATGCAGTTTTATTTTTGTTGTGATTGTTCCGTATTGACAATCTAAATAATACACAAAGAACATAGTTACATTTTTGGTGCTGTTTAACAGTGTCATTAGAAGAACTAATGAGGCCATGATTTAATCATCAGCATACAGTAAAATAACAAACCTCTGGTTCATAACACAATATTTTTATATACTGTGAAGGTGCAAACTAAGAATTGTCAAACACAGAGGCTGAATTTGATTTGGGTCAAGTTAACAGCATATTCTCTTTGGATATTCTGGATGAGGCCTTATTACGAATGCATTATTTTTCCAATTAAGACAATAGGGATATGCTGATGTTGTTCAAGGAGACTACAGTATATGGACATGCTGTTTTATTAATTTTAATCATTATTTTATTTTGTATTAATAAGACTATGGATGGAAATCTTTGAATATGAGAGTAAACATCTTAGTAAGAATTAAAAAGGGACAAAAGAATAAACATTGTGTGCATATCAGTTACATACTGTATCATTTTAGATCATTTTTTTTCACTTACAGTGCATTGATTGATGACCAAAGATTTTTTTCCAGAGAGATGAGTCCAGGCTTTGTGTTTCAGTACAGGCCTTTTTAGAAATATATATACTGTATATTTGAACTTGATTTCAGGAATTTATTTTCACAATCACTTCTCACACACATGAAGTGACAGTTCTTTGGGTTCTTTTAATTTGGAAATGATGTACAAAAAGGATGTTACATGATTGGTTAGCCTTTCTAGCTGTCTGCACTTAGTAATTGCAAAATATAAAAATGTGACATGATGCTTAATGTGTAAAGTGAGATCATCTCCCTGTTGACATTACACACTAGTGGTCCCATATGTGCTGTCTGTGCCCTGACCCTATCTGACGACTGATGTCTGTCACAGTGAAAGTGGTGCCATAGCAAAGGTCTCATACATGTGAGTAGACATGGTGGCTGGTACAGTAGCCCCCTAGCTGTGCAGATAGCAGAAGGTTCCTTGTTGCAAATTTCCATCCCTGTGCATCAGCAGTAATGGAAGTTTTCCTAATTCATTCATTCTTTCTTTTTTAGTCACAATTCTCCCATTGATAGCAAATCTTCTATATCCCCAACGACTTCCTTAGAATTTCCCCCCTTGCTTCCCCCCCCCCCCCACATTCCTTACCAGACATTTTTATCTCGTTCTGTTTTATTGTGGAAAAAAACAGTACATAAATGTAACACTGAATTGCTATGATGAATACAAGGGCATGTTGTTACTGATCGCTGTACTGTATGAGGTGTTTGTTAGGGTTAAAGAGTTCAGCAGGCCGCGGTTGTGAAACTGCTTTGCTTTTAACTAGTTGGTTTGGCTCTGGTCCAGCCACTACTGCTGACAGGCTCATACTACCACCTCAACTTCACATGTCCAAGACAAATGTCCACCTAAGATAACTGTAAAGAGTTTTATTGAGCTGCTACGTTCCGACTTCCGACACTATTTCACTGTGTCCTCGTTCAGACCAACACAGAAAGTGACTGCAGAAGTCTTTTTGAAAGTCATAAACATCAGCCACGGGAGAACTGACTTCAACTTGAATTGAAAGATGTGGCTTTTAGCATTTAAACCCATGTTGCTGATGTGTGTGTGTGGAGAACTTGTGGCGTTTGTGTTTTGGGCAAGGAGAGGCATCTGAATGAATTAGCTCCTTCAGCCAACAGTTCTTTAACCTAAACATTGATGCAAATAAAGTCCCGCCTTCATCAAACACACAATACACACACATAGTGAAAATGTGTTTTTCTATTATTTTTTTTTCCAAGTCTAAAAGGTAAAGCAAACAGAAAGCCAGAGAAGCTGAACACCTCTTAATTTATCCTCATCTTATTTCCCCATTTTGTGTCGTTAGGACCTCACTATCATTTATGGAGAATATCATGTTATCATAATAGTCGAGGTGAGTGAATGCAATATTCGGGTAGCTGGTTTGCGTAGTTCTTTCTAATTGTGTGTTTATTACGTATTTGTATTATTTAAAAGGAACTTGGTGCTCGAACAAACAAACTGTTTACTTGGCTGACTTCTATTAGGATAATCTCTTAGGAGAGCTTTAGTTCAAAAATGTATTTAAGGAGTATTAATTATGTAAAGGTAGTTATTTTACCGTGAACGAGGCATTGTTTCTTGTGCCAATCAATGACCTGTGATGTTTACATTGGATGTTATATATTTTGGCTATGAATATGCTGGGGTTAGGCTGGGTTTACTAGAGTATGAGTTATTTTATGCCAGTCCAGTGAACATTTAAAACAATAGGCGAAATGCTCATTTTCATTCATATATTTTAGTGGTACATCTCCTGTCCACAACAGAAAACAACAATCAAAAAGGTCACATTTATTTATGTACATAAAGTTTTAGAAAAAATGGTTTTGTATTAGAAGCCAAACTTTTTGAAAGAAATACATCCAATGAAAACATGTATGTTGTTTTTATGTGAATAAAGACAATGTAACATTCTTTCCCCACCCTTCTTTGCAGTATAATGCCTTTTAGAAATATGACAAAATCTGTTGGACTAATTGTTGGCCAATCATAAATAATTTTAGACAAAATAATTTTTAAAGGGGTAGTTTATATTTAGTGGCCCGAGAGCGCTGCACACAAGATTGTGTTAATGAAAGTTTTAATAGAAATTGGGGGTAAAATATAAAATTCTGCACCGGTATATTATTCAAGTATTCAAGACATATGCCAAAATAATGTACGCTTTAAAATACCGTACCACCTTAAATGCATGCTCTTACAAAGTAGCACTTTAGCAACAACTTCGATTTGTCCTCCACATTGAACCCATCCTCACCACTTATTATCCGTGGGCAGCCCCATTACAGGGCGTCAACTTCAGTTCTAGTGACAGTGCCTTGCTTATGGACAACAGCAGTATTAACCCAACATGCATATCGTTGGGTAACAGTGCACGCCACTGAAGCACCACCAACTTAAGCTTCAGTGATATACAGTATTTGATGGAAAAACTACTATGGCATGTTAATGAAGTGTTTTCTAAAACTCCACATACTGCAAAATTGTTTCTAGATGTTCTGGGAAGGCTCAGTGAACTGACCAATAATAACTGTATAAGCCAATTCATAACTGTGATACTCCTGAATGTGCAGAACAGTGATAGACAACAGTCCCAGTCCCAACTTTCCATATATAGGGAATGTGAAGTTGACAATGCAGCTTCACATTCCATACACATACACATACACATACATGTATACATACATACACATATAGTCATTTGTGGCAGACAGCCACCACAAATACTTTTTCAGTTCCAGCACTCTCTGTTCAGCCCCGCTAAACCTTCTTAGGAACATTTGTGATGATGGGTTTGGGCCGAGTTTTGAAGATGAGTTTCCTCTTAATGAGAGCAGACACCGAGTACGATGTACACGTGGGTCCTTGCTGGTCGGTTTCCATTGATACCTGGTCTTCGCCGCTGTCCTGTGTGAGGCCAGGGTGCTTGGTCAGGACAGCGAAGGGTTTCTCCAGCTTGACCACTTTTCCATAGAGAATGTGATGCCCAACAATGAGAACCGGCACCCCCTGGTGGTAAAAGGGAATGACAGGGATTAGGTGAAAACTCAGGGGTTCAACATTCAGATAAAACCTGCCACTGCAACCCCAGTAATGACTGACCACATTGTGTCCCGAGTGAGTTTGTTACTTTACCTCTTTTGTGTACACCAGATCTCCCATCACATTCCCTGCTAGACCAGAGTTCTGTCTGGACATCATCTCTCCCTGCAGCTCAACCAGCAGCCATTCTGGTAGACTGCTGCCGTCAACACTACTCCTACAGGATAAGGGGGGACGTCTATCATTACATACATGTATGCACATATATTCATGCAACTTACAAGATAAGATCAACAAGCCTAAAGCTTAATACGTAAATATTAGGAGTTTTGTATCAACAGTTTGATACTCACTTTACTATTATTTGGACCATTGTCTAGATGGACGGCGATGTGCTGACTTAAGCTTTAAGAAAGGTAGATAAAATAGGCATAATTATGCCTATACATCACGATTTAGCAAGAAACTATTCGGAACCGTAAAAGCAAAGATACTCGGCTCTGCTGAAAGTAACAACGTTGTCAGTCTTCGGTCTTTCCCGCCAGCTGATCGTAGCTGTAGAATGACGTATATCCGATAGATTTTGTGTATTTCCGGTTGAGAGGTCCTCAACGTGGTTCCAGCTCTTTTCAACGTGAGGAATTGTTGATTTGTCAAAGTTCATAGGGACTTACAAAAAGCATTGGTTAAACGAGCTCATAAAGTAAGTACAAATGCTGTGTAAGTTAAGTTAATATACGGCCGTATCGTTTACACGGCTTTGTTATTAGCCTATATTATTGGTTTGCTAAATGTAACAGCTAGTTTAACGTTACCTCTATGTATCGTAACCATAGACTGATCGTAACAGCAACACGTGCTGAACTTCTTGGTGTAAAACCGACGTCTCTTATCTTTCACAACAACAGACAATGGGGGAATTCAAAGTGCACCGGGTCCGTTTCTTTGAGTTCCTGCCAAGTGCCATCAGAGCCATGTCGTTTAACCCTCAGACAGACAGGTTGGCTCTGGTCAGAGCTGATGGATCACTGGAGATCTATAACTTCAACGACAATTACTTCCAAGAAAAGGTAAGAATTGAAATGCACAAATAATATAGTAAGAATAATTCTGCTTTTCTAGGACAATGATTATTGAGTTTCTAATTGTTCACTAACAATCTAAGATAACCTTTTAAATTAACAAATTCTATGCAAAAAAAGGTTTAGACCGATAATATATAACAATTGATAATAACACTAAATGTAATTATAAAATAAAGAAATGGCAAAAATTATGTGTGTCATGCTAATCTGAAGCTTGGTCTTGATTATGATGTCCAGGTGATACCAGGGAACGATGGCAGGGCTATAGAAGCTCTGTGCTGGGTGGGTGAACGCCTGTTCAGTGCCAGTCTCAAT
Organism: Percopsis omiscomaycus; assembly: GCA_027575585.1. Lineage (NCBI taxonomy): Eukaryota > Metazoa > Chordata > Actinopteri > Percopsiformes > Percopsidae > Percopsis > Percopsis omiscomaycus. Next base: position 13,441 of record JAODLI010074228.1, read on the forward strand.
GGAGACATCATTGAGTATGACCTGGAGAACCTTAGGCCCAAGTACACCATGGACGCCTATGGAGGATCTCTCTGGACCATCAGCGGCAACAGCCAGGGGACACATTTAGCGGTTAGTTAGCACGCTTCCAGGAGCTGTGATCTCATTATTTTTTGTTCTGTTTAACATTTATATAACTCATCTAAATAAAGCTAACAATGTTGACTCAAGCGTGTGTTTGTGTACGTGCATTTTGCCTCTTACCAGGTTGGTTGTGAGGACGGAACGGTAAAGCTCTTTGAGATCCTTAAGGACACCCTTCAATTTGAAAAAAACCTTGACAAGCAGAAAAGTAAGTGAAATGCTGAGGAAAATTCATTTTAGTAATAATAAATCATCTAGTTTACCTTGTATGATAGCATTTAAAATGCTAGTGACTTTATTTAACTTAAGCTAATCACTCCTGTCTTGTAGGTCGTATCGTCTCTGTGTCCTGGCATCCGTCTGGTACTCTGATCAGCGCTGGCATGATGGACATGATTCAGATCTTTGATGTTCAGACAGGTCAGTTAACAGCAAACTGACTTTCATGGTACAACACTGCCCTGTGTTGTGTGGGAGACTCAACCTAACCAGTGGCCCAGAAAATAGCCCCAGTTTGGATGGGCCTTTGCTATCTCATGTTGTGTGCTTTTCTGCTCTACCCAGGCCACGCCACACACAGGCTGTTGGTAGGGAGAGCGTTTGGAGCAGCCAAAAGCAAAGAGGTGGTGGTTTGGGGTGTAGCCTTCCTGTCGGACCACACCATTGTCAGTGGGGATTCCAGTGGAAAGGTCCAGATATGGGATGGCCTGACGGGAACACTGGTCAGGAGTCACTCCGTCACCAAGCACGAAGTCACAGCGCTGTCAGTCTCCCAGGTGAGGGTTAGATGTGTTGGCGAGAGAACACAAGGCTGTAGACCTAATTTGGACTTGTAATATAACAATTGCATGTTTGTTAGAGCTGGGTGACATTGGCAAAATTTAATATCACGATATCTTCCTCTATTGATATTTTTTAGACTTGAGAAGCAAGTTTTAGTAATGTGGGTGTGACTACTTCCTGTCACTCCACTAGAACAGATGTTCATAAAATCTGATCACTTTTCTGTATTGCATATTTATGACCAAGAAAAGGAACCATTTAAGCTATATTTAGTATCGCAACATGATCGCGATATTATAGCGATATGTTGCCCAGCTGGCTTTTGGTTACTATGAAATATTAGATTTCTTTTACAACGGTCTGATGTATGAGATAATCCCACCTTCCTCCTGATTCCTTCTGACGTCTGACTGCGTGCTTTGAGCAGGATGAGAGCAGCCTGATTGCCGGGACATCGGAGGGCCTTGTGGTTCAGTTCCAGTTCATCTCTCCCACTATGGACCAACCAGAGAAGGAGTGGGTCAGAACCCGGACGTTCAAGAACCACACGCATGACATCCGAGCCGTGGTGCACACAGAGACTGCTGTGGTCTCCGGAGGTGTGTATTGCGCAACGTGATGGAGCTGTTTTAAATTAAAATGTAGTGCTGTGAAATTTGAGTTTTATGAAGAGACAACAAAAATAAGAATAAACTAAAAGATTCCTTTACAGATACAATTAGGTCATTTTAGCAGACGCTTTTATCCAAAGCGACTTACAATTACATGGTGCTATTACATGGAGCAAGTAGGGGTTGGGCATCTTGCTCAACGATTGCTTACAGGTAGGCCAACTCTGGGGCTTGAACCCACAACCTTCTGGCTGGGAGTCCAACACCCAGACCACTAGACTATCCTGCCCCCTTTAGATTGTTTCTATAATTCTGTATCTCCTCTGGATCAGTCAGTGCACCCGTTTCTTTGCGGTAGGGATGACACTATAAACGATGTCCGTTTAAGTACGAAACCCTGTCTTGTTGCTTTCAGGCATAGACACCATGTTGGTGGTGAAGCCTCTGCTGGAGAAGGTGGAGAAGAACACGCACGAATCTGCCCAGCGCAAGATCGCTTTCCCACACGTAAGTGACTCTGGTCTTCAGCTTGAGGACCCTAACTCCAGGCTGGCTGCGCAGCCCTTTATCGCTTCTTTTGTGGCTCTGAACTGATTGTGCTTTCACAGAGAAGCTTGGTGTCCTGTGCAAAGAAGGCAGGAATTCTGCTTTTCCAGTTCTCTGACCACCTGGAGCTCTGGAGGCTGGGGGAGAGCCAGGGTCACGGTAGGAAGCTAGCACACACACACGTGCACAGTCCAACTGGTAGGATTGTTTCAGGGGCTTGTTTTAGCGCTTTATGATTTTCACACCAAATATATGGCTTCCTCACTCAGTATATCACTGTGAACGTCTGTTTCTCCAGCTTCCCCATTTGTCGTTTTTGATGACTTAGTTTATGCATCAGGATGTGATGCAAACCTTCAACCCTATAGATGGTTGAACCAGGTATAATAAGCTCATCATATCTACTCTAGTGCTGGGCGACTATTCGATCGTGTCAATTTGATTGTGATAGTTTTCTGATTAACGAGTTTCTCTTCCTCACACACTTTTCTCTGCTCCACCTCGCGCGAGACCTGACACATTTTCTTGCCTCGACTCATTCGCCTCACATGAGAGTAACTCCCTTGTTGTGTTTACACTGTGGGCCCATGAGGGCACATAGCCGAAACAGAGGGGTTTTCAGGCGCAATAGCGACAGGTGACAAATTCATTCCCAACAAAAAAAAGGTCACGTTACTTTTTGTGTTTGGAAATAGTTTGGCTTCAGGCAAAACTTTCGAAACCACAGCGGTGTGTAAAATCAGCAAAAACTCAGAGTGAGAACTGCTTCTTCTTCCTTTGGCCCAACACTCATTTTAGTAAACCCTTTTTCTGTGTAAACAGGAAAGCCTGGATCCAGCCTACCTGTGAAGACGGACCCAGAGAAACTGGTTCACTTGAATAGAAAGGTTTGTGCCAACAGGACCTTTCGTTAACGAAAGACATTTAGATGTTGGTCACAAACGAGTCAACACTGTCCAGAACGCCCCCTTCAGGGCTATAGTTGACTGGTTGTTTCCTCCACAGGGTGACGATCATATCTGCTGCAGCACGGTCTCTCCATGTGGGGGGTGGTTGGCGTATTCTACAGTCTCCAGTGTTCGTCTCTACAGACTACAGTATGACAACAACAGCATCACCATCACCAAGGTGAGCCTCTACACATGGTTCTTGTTGCTAAAAATGGGGGTTTTAACATGGTGCTTATTACTGCCCAGTTTGCGTGTCGGCTACTTCTGTAGCACCATGCTTTGGAATTAGCCGTTTTTATAACTACGTCTTCTGCATGCACAAACTGTTTCACAAGCACAATGTTGGTGTTATTAACATTAAAAACATGTATTTTTGGCGAATTAATCTGTTAATAACACCAACATTGTGCTTGTGAAACAGTTTGTGCATGTAGAAGATGTGGTTATAAAGATCGCTAGTTCCAAAGCACACAGAAATAGCCCACATGTGCGCTGAGACACGTCCGCTAAAGGACATTTATACTTTAAAGAGCCCGAGCGCTCGCGTTTATACAGCTATTGGATAAATGGCTGTAAGATAATAACATTTCATGAGCATGAGAATTTTGGAGATGAATTTGACTGAACCATGTCTAAATCATGTTCAAATGACATGTCGCCCTATTTTCTTCATACATTTGATATATTAAGCTTAGCATACTTAATTACCTCTTTAGGGAATGCATTTTGATTCGTTGTCTGTTTTCAGGCAGTTATTGATGAATATATTCTACAATGTAATGTGAACAATATTAAATAATAAACTCTCTTTTCTCCAATCTAGGTTGGCAAGACACCCAAGGCCCTTCGCTCCACCCACCAGTTCTGCTTCTCTGCAGACTCCACCAAACTATTCGCTTCCTCTAGCCAATCGTCAGTCGTCGTCCTTTCTCTCAGCCAATCAGAGTGCAAACACGAGCTCACTCTCAGACCCAAGTCAGGTGAGACGCCTGCAGATTGAATTAAATGTATTTTGTATTTGTTTTGAACTTTTTTTGATTGTTTTGTAGGTAAGTGATAAGCTTTTGAATGTAATCTGAAAAGGGGCAGGGTTAGGCAGGGTCATTGCTAAGAAGCACCAATTTGAGACCTCTCTGCTGAGTCCAATGGTCTGTCTCTTACCACTGTGGCAAACTGTTTGAATTGCAGCAATACTAGTTGTAGTGATGGTAGTGTTCAAGTCCAAAGTACTATGAAGTTCTTTATGTACGAGATACTACTAAGTACTGTTGTATCAAGATCATTCAAAAATATTTGAATATTGGGTGTAATATGTGCCGGGTACTAGCATCTAGCTAGCCCACTAATAATGCATGAATACAGGCATCAGTCTATACATTGTTATTCTACCAGAAAATGAAAAGGCTAAACTTCCTATCGCTCACCTTCTGTAGAGTCCAGACAGCCAGTCCACCTCATTTCGGTCAGTGAAGACGGCAGATGGTTAGCAACAGCTAACACCGGTCACCAGGTTCACGTGTACAACCTCAACAAACTAAAGGTAGATTAGCACAATTTTCTGCCCCTCTAAGGGCATTAATAAATAAAAGAAGCACCTATAACTACAGTATATGGTTTATCTAATAGAGAGTAGACTGGTATAATTGTGGCGCAACCCAAATTTATGACCTCTATTTATTTTTTGTTTTAAATATATAACTGCAAATCTGTGTGTGTGCGTTTTAGTACCACTGCACACTGCCAGTGTACAGTTCGTGCCCCACAGCACTTGCCATCCACCCTACAAACGGCAACCTACTGACCCTTCACGCCAATCAACAGGTAACCATAGTGACCAATTTTTCTAGTGACCAGAGGGCTGTTGTTATGTTCAACATATATTTAGTAATACATCTTCAAAAGACAAAGTTCCTCTCTTCCTGCTGGGTTCTTCTAGATGTTTGAGTATTCCCTGGAGCAGAAGGAGTACAGCTACTGGAGCCGGGCACTTCAGAGCAATGGTGTCCACGCCTACTGGCTGTCAAGGGACACGCCCATCACCAACGCCACCTTCAATCCCAGAAACCCCTCCCAGGTCCTCCTGCACGACAACTTCATGTTCTGCATCCTCGACCAGACACAGGTGGGTAACCACTCTCTCTCTTCCAATCCTGTCCTGTTTATCTGACCAGCCCTGGAAATCCCAGTTCTAGTTTCAAAGGGCTTCACACAGGAAAATGAACGCACCCTAGTGGTCAACACTCACACAGACGAGGGTGATCTCAGAGTAGTTTGCTTGGTAACAGCTTCTCAGGTCTGTAGGAGCATACACAGAACATACTTGATTGACGTTCAGCAGCACCTGTTACCCTGACTCTTCAGTATTGTGGTAAGGAAGCTTACTACAAGCAGAGTTGAGGGTTTAACAAAAGTTCAATACCCATTTTATTATATTTACAATTTGGACTGAAACTTATTTGTATTCTTACTGTATATAATTAAGGTTCTAAATTACATTTTATATTTGACTTGCTTTTTAAAAAATAAAAAGGCTTTAAAAACCGATTAGCTTTAAATCGTTAAAAACGCTAGTTTCACTGTGTCTTTCCAAAAATAACAAAAATGTCTCCTCAGCCTTTTCCTGACCAGGAGGCGATTCTGAACAATCAAACCATCCTGAAGAATCTGATGCCGTTAGAGCGGACCATGCACAGTCACGCCTTCAAGGTCTGTAAGACCTTCATGGTGAGTACTTCTGCTATTTCTGGTTTGGCATGATTTACACTTACACACTTACACTTACAGAAAAGTATGGACATACCCTCACGGACCGCAGAGTAGAGTTTTGTTTTATATTGTAGAGCTAAATAATTCCTCTAAATTTCATATAGCTTTCCCCTCTGATTTTAGGACTTGTTTTAACTGTAAATCACTAAACCCAAGTATTTATTATAGGACATGTTGTACGTTGGTCTATTGGAGGACGGCTCCTTGGTGGTCGTGGAGCGCCCCCTGTTGGATATAGTGTCCCAGCTACCAGCACCGATCCAACAGAAGAAGTTCGCTACATAAAGAAACAAACCCTCCTTTCTACAGGTATCCTTAGGCCTTAGCTCGGTCATGGTGTTGGACTGGTTCTTCAGGTCCGCAAAGTGGGTTGGAAGACATCAAAGACAAACAAACAAACACATTTCATTGAGTTTAACCCTAAATCAGGTTATAATCTCACAGCAGATGTAATATTTGTATCATTGTTTGTTGTAAGACCAAATACGGTGTTACTATGATTCATTTAAGAATCGTGTTGAACTACACAGGACCAGCGACTGTCTCGACAAGTTGGAAGGGAAAATTAGATTTTTAGCCAACTCAAATTCAGCGCCCTCCAATTCAATCTGATCGCTCTCACATTCTTCTATATAAAGACAGTCTTTATGTAGTAAATACTGTATTTAATTTATCCTCCATGTTTTGTTTAAAAAAAAAAGTTTTGCTACAACAGACACAAGAGCTTCAGGTTCAAACCCATGACGTTGCCAACATTATGTGAACTAGGATTTTGATTTGTGTAAATTGAAGAAGCCAGTGTATGTCTGGCGCTATACCCTGGCTGAAAATAAAATCTAATAAAAGAAGTTATGCATATTTTTCTTTTCTTTTTTTCCCTCTAAATCCAATGTTTAATTGCATTGAACTGCAGGCTTACCTTAATCTCCATCCATACATGCAGAACAAATTTACCAGACCAGATAAATAAAAAAATCCTTTAAGTTATTAAAATATACTGTATCGCTGATATGTGTGTGCGTTTTTGTATGGGGAGTGGTTCATACAGTGTCTTCAGAATGTATTCAGACCCCCTTCACTTTCCACACATTTCATTGTGTTGAAGATAAAATTTCAGTTTTTGCTCATTAATACACCCAGTAACCCGTAATGAAATGTTTACAAATGTATTACAATATAAAAAAGTGAAATCTCTCAATCACATAAGTATTCAGACCTTTTGCTGTGGCACTCCAAAGTGTGGTCAGGGGCATCCTGGTTGTTTTAATTATGCTTGAGATGTGCCTAGAACTTGATTGGAGTCCACCTGTGGCAAATGGAATTGATTCAACATAGTTTACAAAGGCGCACACACATAAGGTCCCACAATTCACACTGCAGGACAAAAAAACAAGCCAAGTCCAAGGAACTCTCTGTAGACCGTGATAAAATTGTGGCAAAGCATAGATCAGGGCAAGGGTATAAAACCATTTTTAAAGCGTTAAGTGTTCCCAGGAGCATAGTGGCCTCAATAATTGTGAAATGGAAGAAGTTGAAAACCACCGGGGCTTTTCTTAGATCTGGCCGTTCGGCCAAACTGAGTAACGAGTAACGAATGGTCTAGGGAGGTGACCAAGAACCCAACAGTCAACAGATCTTCAGAAGCAGGGAGGGGAGAACCTGTCGGAAGGATGACCATTTTTTCAGTGGCAGGGACAGGGAGACTGGAAACTTGTCATTATGTGTTATTGGATGTAGATTATTGGGCAAAAATAGCGGCTTTTATCAATTTAATTTACAAATAAAATCTTCACACAATGCAAAACGTGAAGGGGTCTGAATACTTTTTGAAGCCACTGTATATTGGCCTATTTTTACTGTTGCATTTATAAAATGTGATGTACCACCAGAGGGCACTGTTGAACATAATGGTCTGTGATGTATTTGCCACATCACCAAGTACAGCTCTAGGCTAGAGGAGGGATTTAAACCAGTACTTGCTTTACCATGGTCAGGCTCGTTGGTCTAGGGGCATGATTCTCGCTTAGGGTGCGAGAGGTCCCGGGTTCAAATCCCGGACGAGCCCTCCTTTTAACCCTGATCTCAGAACTGTGTTTAGGGAAAGGAGATAATCATGATACTTCTATACCTTTTATAAATGTTGAAAATAGATGAAGATACAGCACAGGATGTAAAAAAAGAACATGTTTTTTGCTATTAGTGTTTGGCCACTTAGTCAAGTGATGCAATTAAACAAAACATTTTCGTGAGTGAAGAGTGTGGGGGGAAACTTTACACTTACACTGTGTGTAAGATCTAAGAATCACCTAATAAGTAAAGTAGGTCATTGTAAAGAGGCCAATCACAGTCTAGGACAATATAGTTTTTAACAGTCTATGTCTGTAAAGAATATATGATTTGATGATTCATTTGGATGGATTCGTCATTTGCCATACAACAGACTTTTGCCTGTTGATTTCCCTGATCCTTCTGACAAAATTTTTTGCTCCGAGATAAGGAACACATCAGACATAAATGGCTCGACGTGCGTTTAAATTGTCCTTATGGAACAGAAAACAGAATACGCCACAACCTATTTAGATGTTAAAGGAGGCAGGGAGGCGCGGCGGTAGGCAGGAGAGATCAGAAGAACCAAAGAGAGTGGGGCCATTATACCTTCTCTTCCCAAATAACCCATAATTGCTGTGTCACAACGTAATGTGTTTAGATGGTTTGTGTGGGGCCTAGACTGAAGGTGACCTGAATGACTAGTGATTAAGTGTAATTTGCACATATTAAGGACAGCGCAAGCTAACACAGTGTGTTGGCGTAATGTACATGATGTCCAATTAGCATCGCACGCCTGATAAATATATAGTCCAGTAAAATGTCTTCCTAATGTCAAAAGCTGACAAGAGTCCTCTTCCAAAGCACAGAATATATAACCAGATTTTTATAATTTACTGATAATATGGGATTACTTGATGGTCGTTCCAACAAATTTTAACAGTCAGATTTTAACTGGTCTGGGAAAACCAGTTTAAAATAACCTTGCATGCTCTGTATTTTCCAGAGAGACACATGAGAGAGGTTGTTTTACTTCTTAAAAAACATCTGGTCTTCTTTCTTTAGGGATAGAAAATGAATCTTAACATTCTCTGTTAATCATCTGTCTGCTTTTGTGAATCAAAATAACAGATTTCAAGTGTGTGTGAGAGAGAGAGAGAGAGAGAACATGAATCCTAGGTTTCCGTAAAGCTTTGGGCCAGCAGGGAACATAATGGAGCGTCTTCAGAGGCATCCTCATTACACTGTAAAAAAAATCAACACAGAGCCACTGGGTGGTTTTAACTCATCCTCACACTTTTCGCTATTTCTTCTCTATGTCATTCTTTTGTAAAGCTTTTGTAAAGCTTCAACAGAATCATTCTGTTGTTCTTTCAAGAACACTGTTCAATAATTTTAAGCTACACGCCTTCATTTGTATCTGGAATTACTCGTGGTGCCATTACAAAAACATTGATTTGCTTTGAAACTCATGTCACTTTTCCACCTTTCCATGATGTTGTTATGATACTTTTGCATTAATGCATTTTCACTGCGTTCAAGAGAATTATCTTTATAAAGATACAATCATTTTGTCAGTGGATATTTTTTTTTAAAGTGTAATAATATAGTTTTACTAGAACTAGCATAAAATAAATCTAACCACATGGATAAAACTACTCAGAAGTAAGACCTTATTTTACAGTGTATTTAACTGTCACACTAAGCCCTTTATTCTGACTATCACCCATCTAGCTCTCTGCCCCTCCATCTATCTATCTTTCCATCTATCCGCCTTTACCTGAATGCTTCAATAGCTGCTTGTTATCTTCTCATCCTTTCTTCCCAGCGAGCCACGTCTGTACAGATCCTCTGTGCTGGTGTGTCTCCTTTGTTGCTGAGAGGAGGAGAGGTGGATTTAACAGTGCAAGAGCGTAGCCATGACCTGGATCTTAACAATCCCCAAAATAAAAATTCAACAAAGAGCTGTTTAATGTATGCTAATCCCTCCGGACCTACTGGAATGACATCTGGCTGTTTGAGGCAACGGTTATGTATATCGTAAACTTATAATACCTCACATTACCTCATTTGAACAGTTCCCAATAGTGTGAGAAATTCTTCACTTAATATTTAAGGTTAATCATAGGGCATAGAAATATGTATTATATTAGATAATGTTAAGTATTTAAGGCATACAGTATTTAATATGTAGTATTTGTTACCTGGACGTATAGAAGTCATTACAGGATGCTAATTGATGCCAGTGGATCAACAGGAGACCAGATCAGACCCTCTGACACAGTCCAGATCTCGCAGAACCTCTGTTCTCAGGTCAGTGCTGGGGAATCCAGGAAGGGTTCATTAAACCCCTGGCTCTGATCGGATATTTTTATTAGTAGTTTCCTCATTTGCTCTGGATTTTAAAAACTATTTAAATGTTCTCCTTTAGCGTTACTTTCATTACCCCCCCGCTTCGACTGTTAACTTTTCTTCTCCTTTAATCTGCCTGTTCTCCGTCCTTCTCCTTCTTTCATCTCCTTAATTCACCGTTTCCTCTCTCCTCACCTTTAAAACCTATTTTCTTCTTTCTTTGTTCAATATATAGATTCAAAATTTGATCTACATTGTTCTTTAAGGAAGGAATAAGGAATAATTTTTCATTAGGTAAGACTTACTAAGATTTAATTGTATGACCCATATGCAGGTCAATACTTAGCTGAGCTGTAAATCTCTTTAACCAGATCTAAACCTCCTACTGACAGCAGTAAGACAGACATGAGACAATGCAGAACACTAACATAACACACAGACAAATTATAACTCAATATTGCATCGAACTCCTTGCTAAATTGGCATAGGAGGAGATACTTATTATTCAAGGGACTTCGACTGGGGGGGTCAGTGGACCTCAAAAGGACCTTTGAAGAACTTGACAGGGTTTACAGAAATGTATATGGTATGTTCGGAGAATAGTGAAGATGCAAAACACAAAGAAAGGTTTTAATGAACTTTTCATAGCTTTATGCTGGCTCACACCTTATTGTATTTGTCAGGGGGAAAAAAGGTTAAACAACAACAGAGTTAAATAATATGTAAATTTCACCACAGCGCCAAAGAATATTGATTTCATATTAATACTACAATGTCACAACATAAAATCTATATGGTTTTTTTCCCTAGATATATTTTCATGAAACAGAAAGAAAGAAGAGACAATGAGAGGGTCAGTTGGTACAGGGACTAACAGGAATCTTGAGCAAAATCCCGGGGATTTAACTTTGTAATTCAATTTGTTTGCTAAAATAATATATATGAATAATAAGTCCAATTAAATCATTATTGTGGAATGGTTTCATGCACTCATAAGCTTAATTAGGTCATTATACTTGTATATCGTTCATACTGTATATTGTGTGTGTGTGGTTATTAGATGAGGTCATTTTGAAGCCCTAAGTGAGGAAAATCTACTAATTAAATAACAACAGTGAGAAACCATTTTAGATTTTCTCCAGTCAACTCCTTTATCCTGTAATAACACAACCCATACTGACCTGTTAGACTGTCGTCCCGGCAACCGACAAGGTGGTTACCACTGAGAGCTTCCGGTTACTTGTGCTAATGGAGAGCTCACAGGTTTCTGAGAACCTTTTGGAGACAGAAAGGTTCTCCTAGCAGGGGCCCATGCTGGATGATGGACAACAGAAAATAATGACTAATGGAAATGGGACGGAGTGAAAGATTAAGTCACACAGTCCTTGTAGTGTACAGAAACGATGTGTTTCTGGTAAAGAGACGAGATGAAGCCGGTTCTTGTCCGTAACAAAGATTAACACACAGGACGCCCAATATTAATAACAACTGATACATAATTATTTAGCTAAATGTATTTTGCTTATTATATTGCTAAATGTATTTTTCATATTGCCCCTCACTGATTGACAATCTACATGACAGTAAATAACAATTAGAATCCATTATTCTAGTGTCCCTGTCAACAACATCTCTCTCTCTCTCTCGCTCAGGAACACCATGATGCCCTGGTTCAGCAAATACTGTGATTGTATAGATTTACCATCATTATTAAACCACTTTTTATGTGACATAAATGTCACAGTAATTTCATTTTCATTTCAAGCACTTGCCTCTTTGGCAAGCAAAATTCTGTCGTTACCAAATGTGCCTTGGGAACCAAAGAGATTGAGACCCACTAAAATACATAATTTTATTAAAGCCCAGATAACTTTACTTCAATATAGTTGGTCAATAAAACCTTCTTTATCAAGAGTCTCTGGGAAAGGGAGATTGGGTCTGTGTGTTTTTACTGCCAAGCCATCTTAGGTAATATTTTAGGGAATTAAATACATTTTTATGGAGAAGATGGTAAGGAATCTGGCCTGTCACTCACTATGATGCCCCACTTATTTAAAGTTTACTCAACGTGTAACTTCATCCCTAGCTCTGAGCCTGACTCCACCCACTGGACAATTTTGAAAAAGTAGGCAAGGAGCAGGTGGGGGGGTTACATTAACATTCAAATTTCATGAATTAGATATGTACCAACCAGTCGAATCTAAGTCAGTACTGGCCTTGGATCATTTTAAACAGTAGATGGCATGTTGAGCCATTTTCAACCCATATAATGCAGATTTTTATAAAAATGGGAAATATTGTAAATATTAGCATCAGCAATAATTTGTCTCATCACAGTTCAGTCCTATCATTTAGTTTACAGCTCAAAAAACTATATGTTTTTTCGTGAATAACCATATAACGATATACTGTATATACAACTACATGCCGCTTTGATTAGGCTATCTATGTAACACAGAGATCAGTATGAGGTTTAGACACTAGTGAAAATGAATGATGTGGATAACTTCAGTCGCCTTTTCTTTGGACTAATGAGTCTCCCCTGGGCATGTTCACGTCTTAATATCAGATTATGAGCGAAATTGTTGTGTATCATGCCTTTTACAGTCATATCCAATCCCATTGCTCAGAGGGCATCAAACAGAACATGCTGATGATATTATTATATTCCATATTTCCTCTCATCGTGACCTCCTCGTCTCTCCCAAAGAGGGGGGGAAGGCGGGGGAATAGATGACGTCGGAGCAGATACCTCTTCTGTCAGCATTATAAAAGCTGGATGGAATTTCTGTTCTACTCCACAAACTCTCAAAGCGCTCAGGTAGAAACTTCTGCACTGTAAGATATTGAATTCTGACATTCAGAGAGAAAAAGAGAAAAGGTAAGTCTGACATTGCTTTATCTGTGTGAAAAGAGGTCTACATGTTTTAATTTTCTGTGATTTATTTTGTTTCTGTTTTCTCTTTCAGATGCAGAAGTGTTTTGGAGTTTTTTGTGTCTCTCTGATTTTTTGCGCAATTCTGTCTGAGAGCATTGGGCTTGTCATTGCGGTGAGTCTGTGCATTTTTATGTCTTTCATTTATGTTATTTATCATTTATGTATTTCATTATTATTTAAATTTCTGTTGGAAAGAAACCATCTAGGACTCTTCAGACAGCATGACTATTTTTTCCATGTCTATAAATCAGATAATAAAAATAATACTTATATTGTGTCTTCATCCTGTCAGGCAAAGGAAAAGCGTGGATGGACCCTGAACAGCGCAGGATACCTCTTGGGTCCACGTGAGTCCAGATTATTTATGTCAATATTGTATAATTTACTATGATATAATATAGTATAATAGCAAACCACAACACACTGCACATATGCACATTTTATCATATATGCACATACTGTATGTACCATTGTATCTGACTGCCAAGTGAGCAAGAAAATATGACTTAATTAAATGTATCTTAAATTAAGTCATATAGTCTTGCCAAGTTTCTTGACACAAGCACAATACAATCTAAAAAACAACTTGCTAAGGTTTTAAGATTTGCGGTGGTGATGAAAAAACATTAGTTTTAATTAATACATTTTAAATTAATTATTTTTTAAATATGTTCTCTATATTGCTGCTAAACGTGCTACCAGGCCATGGACAGGGTAATTAGTAGTGTGTGTAATTAGTGTTTGTTCCTGCAAAAGACAGAAACACTTCACATCACATGACAGTTCTCATCCAGCCCTTTTGTTCTATAGGGTTTTAAAGGTCGTTTGGTATCATTCATTTGTTCATTAACTGGATGACAAAAAGGGGTCACAGGGGTGTTTGTGTGTGTGCGTGCATGTGTGCATGTGTGCGTGCGTGCGTGCGTGTGTGCGTGTGTGTGTGTGTGTGTGTGATGCCCAGGTAAAGGTTCACAGGCCTCATCCTGTGTTGCAGGTCGTATTGATCACCTTATTGAGATTAAGGATTCCAGTGCGAGGGGCAGAGACGAGCTGGTCGCTCCATGTAAGATAGAACCCATACAGCCTCTGCAGGGCCTTGGCACAGCAGGGATTGTTAAGCCTCCCAACATGTGTCTGTCGCTGTCTGTGTTTGCACGCCAAAGCTAACATTTGGATCAAGTCTTTATTGAAGAGCATAGGGTCAGCAGGTGTAAGGTCAGCTGACTACCCTGAAGCCACACCCACTTTTCAAACGTTACCAAGCATTCAGGGTCTGGCGTTGCCCTCGCCAATGGCGTTTTCCCGACTGGAGACTCAATCAAGCCAATCTGTGCCTTTATGGGCGGGCTAAGCAGTTTCAGTGTCCAATGGAACCGACTTTAGAGCACCCAGATAACTTGATTGGTTGGAGAAGAAATTGAATCCTTCACCCGCAGAAAACTGCTGATTGAGAGCCAGTGTCAGAATGAAATAAGGAGTGGTAACAAAATGGTCATTCATTCTGATTATGAGGCTCCTTTATGATCCATGGATATTATAGATGACTATCTTGTGTGGGAAGTCCATCTGTCTTTATGTTGCCAGTTCAGACTTAATATAACAGGTGTCCCTTTTATGTTGACTCGTTGCTTGTGTGTAAAATGTTCAAATGTGTTTTTTTCTTCTGTTTGCTTATTTTCCAGTGTAGATGTGTTTTCATTTCATTTCATTAATCGCTGAAATCCTTCATTTTAAAGCAATTTCTCCAGCCAAGCCCTGCAGGTGGTGTGTAGAAGTTTGAAAATTTAACAAACAATTTAGATGAAATACAACAGTGAAATAGTCAGATGACACAACCCTGTCCTTCTTCTGATCAGCACCAGACAGTGTGTGTGCACGTGTGTGTGTGTGTGTCTGTGTCTGTGAATGTGCGCATGTGTGTGTGGATGTGTGCTTGTTTGTGTGTGTGTGTGTGTGTATGTGTGTGTGTGTGTGTGTGTGTGTGCATCACTCATAATATTTATAATGAAGAGACAAATTATTATTGTTGTTTTTATTATTATTACTATTATTATTGATATTGATATATATGAGATTTCATAATTTTATACTTTTTGTTACTTTCAATTCAACTGAAAAATGGATTTGATTTGATTCCTCAAAATTCAATCTTTGATATGTCAAACCTTAAGAAAGAGTTTAGAATCAATGTCACATTGTATCCGAGTGATCTGCCCTTTTCATCTTTAGTTGATTGGATTCACAGTGAATTAAGTGAGTCAATTCCACCCAGCATTTACTAGCATGTAATCATCAGTTCTGCCATCAATCTGCCATTAACGTGACTCCCTCCATTATGACTAATGTTTGATGTCCAGATGGCATTGATGGACACAGGTCACTAGGAGACAAGCCTGGCCTGGCGGGCAAGAGAGACCTGGCTCAGGATGATGACTTCAGAACAGGTCAGATGGGTTTCAAAGGGCCTCACAGGCCCACATTACTTTATATTTTCTGGATACCAATGAAGTCTTTTGTAATATAAGATATTACAGTAGGTACATACAGTGAGCGCTCCATCCTCAACAAAACCCTCAACTTTAATAATCATATACGGAATTCACCAGTTTAATTCATATTTAAAGTCCCCTTAAAGGGACGTTCTTCTATTGCGTTATAGAACAAAACACAATGTTCCAGCCCCAACCCACTCTTTATGTTTTGAAACACAATTGTGTGCGTCAAGTAAGGTGTTTTGTTTTCAACCCCTAACCTCAAACCCTCAGCCAGACAAGAAAACCCTTCCAAATGATGCTGTAGTAGTTTGAATGTATTCTCTGCCGTGTTTCACTGTTGCCCTGCCTTTACAGCTTCACTGAGAATATCAGATGAGGATGTCATCCACACAATCATTGACTTCCTGTCCTACCTCAAACTCAAAGGTTAGCTGAACCTTCTGGAAGAACTGCTCCTAAATACTCCTCCTAGATACTTATTGAAATTAATTATAGTATTTAAATATGCACCATTTGAGAATAAACCCTAAGGGTAAATTCTTGTTGTCATGCCGAGCCTCCTAAAAGAGCTAACACTACTATGATTTGATACTAACTACTTGATACTAACTAAGAATCGAGTTTTTTTTTTTACGTTGTAGGATTTTTTATCATCAACTGATGCAAATTCTTTTCTATTCTTCTTTTAATGTGCTTGTAGAGATTGGTGCATTGGACAGCTTTCCTTCCTCTCTGACATCAGAAGAATTGGCCAATCCCTAGTCCATCTCTCTGTCCTCTCGTCTGTCTGTCTCACTGCGGTCCGCCTCCGTCAAACGAGCATGTTTCTGGTTACAAATCCTAACCCTAAATTCATCTCTTTCTTCCTGTGTAGATGCACACAGTCCTATGTAAGATATAGGACTGTTTTTTTCTGTGCACGTTTGCTGTTGTTAATATAGTGTCATGTGATGATTGAGAACCGAAAGAATAAAATAAGAAATGTCATGAATTTCCTGTTTTTCTTTATAGAAATGATCGAAACAAATACTGTATATAGAAGAAAAAAAACAGAAAGAAGTTCAAAGCTGCACAGAAAGAAATTCAGAGTCCTATCCATGGTTACATGAACAATGCTTGTCAGTAACTTATTTCATAGGATATGTTTAAAAAATAAATGTATTGAAAAGTATTCAGTATGTGTGGCACTGAAATGGGGGCTGACAGACTGGATAAGCTAAAGCGCTCTGGTGCCATCTACAGTCAGTGATAACACATTTAGTGGACACATCTACAATAAGTAAGTTCAGATATTCCTCCTTAACACTTAATAATAAAGACATTTATCTGTTTTAATCATAGACTGTATAAATAAAGGTTTTAATCCAGTGTTTACACAGTGTTTACTACAAGTAGTAGAACAAGCCATTATTTATTAAAGTGAGGACACAGAGTTATTGTGATCGAGGGGTAACTGCAACAAGTTTGTGACATGTTACAGTTTGTACAGTCTATGAACACAGGCCAGCCTCTAAATACCTGTGTCTGTATTGTATTGATCGAATGTGCTTTAATCCTCAACACACAAAGTTTGCCAGTAGGCTACTGAGCAGCAGTTTGAAGGCAGTAATCTGTGACAGTATTGATCGCTGTAAATAGTGTGTCAGGCCGACACACAGCGTCATTAAGGTGTTTTCTACACCGTGACGAGGAAGGGATTCATCAGACTAGTTTCACTGGGACTGTCTCCCACTTATAAATAGACACTGTTTGGGCTAACAGTGGTCCAAGAAAACATGCAAAGGCTCTGTTCTGAGGGACAGTGAGACGCGGTCTGCCACAAGGAGGACAAGAACATTTAGTTTCCTCTTTCTATCCAGTTTTGGATATGCTAGTAATGTAAAGGACATTTTGTAGCAATGAGAGACAGGTGCATTCACCAGTAGTAGAGAAACACCCGGTAGATTCTACATCAACTTGCATCTACCCCTGATACCCCCCAAAGTCACATACTACCTGCTGGGGACCAGAAGTCTTCAGGAAGTCTTCAGGAAGTCTTCAGGAAGTTTACAACTGCATGATTGTGAGTGGGATAGGTCAGGAAAAGGCTTCTGGCATGTGATTGGTTAATTCTGGGGTGGAATGGTGAATTCTCTGACAGAGCCAGGGACACCCACAGAGAACAGATGTTTTCAGGACATTTGATTTACTGATAGCTGACAGCGTGTAATGAGTTTAATTCATTTATATGTTGCAAAATGGCCTACTGCATCATCTGCGTTAAACTAAATAAATATGAATACTTTATGTGGCAGACTGAAGTATTTACGTACAATTCAAACTCTTTGATGGGTAAACATAGACCTTTTAGCTAGCAGGCGTTTTTTGTGTTTGTTTTTCCAGTTAAAATATATAGAACAAACCTCCCACTGTCGTAAAAATGGCTGCTTAGTCTTTGAAAGAGTCTGCCTTAAATATCTTTACATTTATAGATGAATTGACCATATAAATTAAAGCATGTGAGTCATGTCCACAGATGTACATATGTGTTCTCTATAGAGAACACATTAACACATAAACACACACACAAACACACACACACACAAACACAATTCCCACGGCTCGCCTCCTTCCAGTATTGATGCTCATTACTACACATCATGTTCGTGACGTGAGTTGTGTTTTTTAGCTTCTGTTTTTTAGCTTCTAGTAAACAGGATTCCCGCCAGGCCCCAGGGCACCTGATCCTCCACTCTACCCAGGGAGCCCGAATCGACCCTGCCTCTGAGGCTGTTGGCAGGGAATAAAAAGAGAGGAGCACGCTGTCCTAATGACAGAAGGTCTGTCTGTCTGGACTGCTGGAGATGGTAAGAGATGCACCGATCAGGATGTTGTTACATTTGTTTTATGTAGTTTCTAAAATGGCACTTGTCGAGTTTTGGTATTGTATTGTTTATAGTTTTACTGAAAGAAATCTTTATAGATTTAATGTCACGACCATTACATACTGCTTGCAGTTTGATGTATTTAATAGGGAAAACTGACTGGAATGGAATCTTATTTGAATAACTGTTATGATCATTTCTATTTTTTTTACTTGGTAATGTTAAACATTTTAAAACAATCTGTAATGTTTACATGTTTCAGTGTTCAAAAGATGGAATGCAAAATTCAACACTAATTTAATAGGTATTGAGGTATTGCTATATTGTGACGCATTAGAAGCTTGTGTGCTTTCAGAGGCCAACCACACTGATCTGGATGTGGGCACTGGTCATGTCGCTGCTCATACAATCTTCCCAGACTCAAAAGGTAAATCATAATAATAACAATTATGATCAGAATTAGTGTTATTAATATATTATTAGAAATGTCAATTCCTTTCTTTGTGTCTCCAGCTGAATGTCCACTGGGGACCCCAGTCCATGATGTACTTAAAAGGCAAACGTATGTTTTGCACAGGAAAGTGTTTACAGTAATTATCCTGAGGGAAACTGCACAGAATGTCAATTGAGAGATGATACCATTGAACCATTAACATTCTTCATTATACTTTCCACATCTGTGTGAGAAAAAATTTGAGTTTCGATTACTCAACTCACATACTCACTATAATGTGAAGTTGTTATATCAGCAGTAATATAGTCTTTATTCACACACATTCTTTTTCAGCTCAGTGAGCGGTGAGTCTATATTAGACAGGGCTTGGATATGTCAGGTTGCAATATGTGCTTTCTCAAGCTAAAATCATAGCTGTATTTCAAAACCAAATAAACTTTTGTCTGAAGTCTCTTGTCTGTTGCAGATGGCAGAAGGTTTGTGTCAGAGAGTGTCCTCACACATGGTCTAAAGGGCTGGTACGATGTAGTACAAGGTACAGTATGTCCTTTCAGGCTAAGGTTATTTTTCTTCTAATCTAAACTGTAAAGGAAACAAAAACACATTTTCAGATATCTATCCTTTTCATAACTGACATATAATTTAGCATTACACTTCTTGTATTCTATTGTTTGTGTGTGTGTGTAGGCGTCCATAGACTGCAATCACACCCGGAGCTCAAGGAGAGACTCATTCGTTTCCTTCAAAGGAGATGAAAAACTGAAACTATCTGAAATTTACAATTCACTGAATTAAATGTAAAATATATATTTACCAGTTTATATATTTTTGGAGATACTGTAGCATTGCAATCGAGTTTCAGTTGATCTTATAGTATACTGAAATTCATTAAGTATCTTCATTAACTCGGGGGGTAACTGAATATATGTTTTAATAACTTTAAACTTTTAGTTAGATGTTAGATGGCTAGATGCTACGTTTTCACATTGAATGGGCTGAATTCTGCTGAACTCCAGTGAGCTCAAGTGATTTATACAATTACAAAAAATAATAAATAATAATTTAATATATTAATAATATGAGTGCAGTTTTATTTCACAATGACCAGGGTCACCAAGATGCCAAGTTTATTCAACCAGGAGAGAAAATAACTGTATTCAACCAGTCAC
Source organism: Percopsis omiscomaycus (assembly GCA_027575585.1). Lineage (NCBI taxonomy): Eukaryota > Metazoa > Chordata > Actinopteri > Percopsiformes > Percopsidae > Percopsis > Percopsis omiscomaycus. The sequence goes on from JAODLI010074228.1 coordinate 33,538, forward strand.
TGCAAAAGCATAAACACCTATTTGCCACTGGGTGGCAGGCTATTCCAATAAAATTGGCTACAAGGAGGTCATCACTAGCGTTCATTTTGCGATAATCGGATCTGTTGTGTTTCTGTTTTTACATTTTTACATTTTCATTTAAAAAATTACTACTATTTTTCCTAACAAAAGTGTCACTATGTTGTTGTATTTTAAATAGAGATTTTGCCATGCAATTACTTAATGTACATTTTCAGTGTAAATTTCAATGTGAAAAATATTAATTTTGAGGTTGTTATATTTGTATATATTTGATAGTGTTTGTATGAATATTTTCTCTATGTATTTGAGCTAAGGTTTAGTTTGTCTCATCTAAGGCTTAAATCGTTTGCTTATAAATAAATGATGGTATATAATCGGTCAATTCTGCATTTATGTTGACTGTATCAAATCATTTCTATCGTCACAAAAGATCGTCAATGTACTTTTTTATTTTTAGATGAGCTGTCACTCAGAAGAAACAGTTTTACTTTATAGTAAATTGGCCTAGTTATCTTGAAAGACAGCCATATGTATGCATTGTACTGAGGAATGAGATGGGGAGTGAAGTACTGAGGAATGAGATGGGGAGTGAAGTTTATAGAAAGCCTTAAACATTTAAATAAGGAACTGTTTTCGGGACTGAAGTCATAGCAGTAGCCTGTTCAGTTACTGACTTGACTTAAATCTCTCTTTCATCCCGAATAAAGACTCCTCTATGAGTACCATTCAAACAGACAGGCAGTAGGCTAGTGCGTTTGGATAATCTCCAGGTTGATATCACCAGTGTTTAGACTGATCCAGTTCCTGACTCTGGAAACACTGCACTGGAAAGAATTCCTCATAATGTTGTTATGACCCTGAAGCTTTTTTAAACACAGCAAGCCATCTAGGGGGGATTTTCATGCTTTATTCTGGTCAACACACCTCCAACATGCCCAAAACTAAACTACTGTGAGGGGCATTACTTAATTTCTCTAATTGTTTATATTGGTCCAGCAAAAAGCAGAACTGATTTATTTAATGCATAGCAAAACATCAATGCAAGGATATCAATACAAATAAGAGTTAAACAACTTAATCTATATGAGATATGACAAATAAAGCCTAAGGTATACATATTTCTAAATCCTTTTTGGGCGTCTTTTCCCTTTAAGTTATTAAAATACAGTATGTTTTCTTCCAGTTCATATAGACTGACTGGGTGTGCCCTGCTCTCGCAATCCCGTCATATAAGACACTGAACACCTTGTTTAGAGGAAGGGGGTGAGAGAGAGAGAGAGAGAGAGAGAGAGAGAGAGAGAGAGAGAGAGAGA